>QNTS01003549.1:0-21638 GCA_003317085.1 Hucho hucho | reverse complement strand
TGTTGCCCAGCGACAGCCCCAAAACATCACTGCTCTAGAGGAGATCTGCATGGAGGAATGGGCCAAAATACCAGCAACAGTGTGTGAAAACCTTGTGAAGACTTACAGAAAACATTTGACCTCTGTCATTGCCAACAAAGGGTATATAACAAAGTATTGAGATAAACTTTTGTTATTGACCAAATACTTATTTTCCACCATAATTTGCAAATAAATTCATTAAAAGTCCTACAATGTGATTTTCTGGATTATTTTTCCTCATTTTGTCTGTCATAGTTGAAGTGTACCTATGATGAAAATTACAGGCCTCTCTCATCTTTTTAAGTGAGAGAACTTGCACAATTGGTGGCTGACTAAATACTTTTTTTCCCCACTGTATACAGAGAAAAGAGTCATCCCGAGAATTGAACCCTGTGGCATCCCCATAGAGATTGCCAGAGGTCCGGACAACAGGCCCTCCGATTTGACACACTGAACTCTGTCTGAGAAGTAGTTGGTGAACCAGGCGAGGCAGTCATTTTAGCGGAAACAGTGACGATGAGAGAGGTTTTGTATCTAGAGACAACATTTAAACCAGGTGAGGTCACTGCATGTGTGAGAGGTGTAACAAAAGTGCTAGCTAAGGCATATTGAGCAGGGATGGAGGCTCTACAGTGAAATAAGACAATAATCACTAACCAAAACAGCAATGGACAAGGCATATTGACATTAGGGAGAGGCATGTGTAGCTGAGTGATCATAGGGTCCAGTGAGTAGCTAGGCGAGTTGGAGACACGGCGATTCCGACAGCTAGCTGGCCGGGGCTAGCAGGCTAGCAGAAGGGCCTTAGGGGGACGTCGCAACGGAAGAGTCTGTTGAAGCTCCCTCGGACGGTTATGTCGGCAGACCAGTTGTGATGGATCGGCAGGGCTCTGTGTAGGCAATAAAAGGGTCCAGGCAAATTGGCAAAATAGGTATTGTAGCTCAAGAAATTGGCTGATGGACCTCTTCAGCTAGCCGGGAGGTGGGCCTAGCTCGGGGCTAGCTCCAGGCTAACTGGTGCTTGCTTCGGCACAGAGACGTTAGCCAGGAGTAGCCACTCGGATAGCAGCTAGCTAGCTGCGATGATCCAGGTGAAAAGGTTCAGAGCTTGCGGTAGGAATCCGGAGATGTGGTAGATAAAAAGCAGTCCGATATGTTCTGGGTTGATATCGCGCTGTGCAGACTGGCAGGAATTGCCCGGGCTGAGGTTAGCTGATGACCGCTAGCAGTGGCTAACTGACTACCATCTAGTAGCTATTTAGCTGGCTAGCTTCTGTTGGGGGTTCCGGTTCTAAAGTATATAAAATAGTAGATCCATACCACATTGGGTGAGGCAGGTTGCAGGAGAGTATGTTGAAATTGAGGTTTAAAATATAGAAAATATATACGAAATATATACGAAGAGAAAAAAAGATATATACGCGGGACACGACAAGAAAACGACAAAGACAACGACGTCTGACTGCTACGCCATCTTGGACTTCTAAAGCCATGACTTAATTTTCTGGAATTTTCCAAGCTGTTTAAAGGCACAGTTATCTTAGTGTATGTAAACTTCTGACCCACTGGAATTGTGATACAGTGAATTATAAGTGAAATAATCTGTCTGTAAACAATTGTTGGAAAAATTACTTGTGTCATGCACAAAGTAGATGTCCCTAACCGACTTGCCAAAACTATAGTTTGTTAACAAGAAATTTGTGGAGTGGTTGAAAATGAGTTTTAATGACTCCAACCTAAGTGTGTGTAAACTTCTGACTTCAACTGTACTAGATACAACAAATCTGGGTTGTGGTAAATTCCATTTAAATTCAGTCAATTCAGGAAGTAGACTGAAATTCCAATTAGAAAATGTTATCATCAGCTAGGTTTCCATCCAATTGGTGACAGCTTTTCATGTGTATATTCTAAAATCTGCATAAAAACAATATGCGCATTTTCCCACCAGTCATGTGTTTCCATCAAATTAACTTGTTGCACATAAAAGGCTATGTGTGATAACGTAGCCTTTCATGGGTTTCCATCAAATTAACTTGTTGCACATAAAAGGCTATGTGTGATAACGTAGCCTTTCATGGGTTTCCATCAAATTAACTTGTTGCACATAAAAGGCTATGTGTGATAACGTAGCCTTTCATGGGTTTCCATCAAATTAACTTGTTGCACATAAAAGGCTATGTGTGATAACGTAGCCTTTCATGGGTTTCCATCAAATTAACTTGTGTCACGACTTCCCGCCGAGGTCGGTCCCTCTCCTTGTTCGGGCGGTTTTCGGCGGTCGACGGCCTTCTAGCCATCGTCGATCTATTTTTCATGTTCCATTTGTTTTGTCTTTGTTTTACACACCTGGGTTAAATTCCATAATTACATGTTCATTATTGAACCCTCTGTTTTCCCCATGTTTGGTGTGCGTGATTGTTTGTTGTAGGTTTTTGGTTATGTTTATGGCTGGCATTATTTCGCCCCGTTTGTTTTTTGGGCGCATTGGATTTGTTATCCTGTTCTCCCGTATTTTATTAAATACGTTGTTCACTCATCTCTGCTTTCCTGCGCCTGACTTTTACACCAGCTACACACACCAGCCTGACAACTTGTTGCACATGAAAGGCTATGTGTGATAACGTAGCCTTTCATGGGTTTCCATCGCATTTTCAACTCTACTGGAGGTTCTGTCAGCAACAAAAAAAAGCAGCATTACATAGCGTGCCCACTCTGGTCTTGGCAAGTGCGCTCTAGCCAACAACTCGCAGATACAGTGCGGGTAGGCTACCTACATGATGAGATAATTATCGATAAGAGCGAGATGCTTTTTAGTTGTCAAACGGCAGCCAAGCATCTCTCATCATGTCACCAGAATAAGACCCTGGATATTTATTGGAAAGGAGCATCAAGCTCATCACCGTGCACTTTCACCTTTCAAGTTCATCATCATGTATTTCACTGCATGCTTTCCTGAGTGGTAGTGGGAGGACCACACAACATGTCGTCGCGCCACTCCAAGTTTACTTCAATATGATGGTTTATATTATAACTATTTGCACATAAAGGCATTTCCACCTCCATTTCTAGCATAATATATTTTACAGAAACAAAAAGATCACACCTTGTCTAGTGTATTTTGTTTTGTCGACGTTTGGAAAGTTTACAGACAAATTTGCTCTTTCCAACAGGCCTGTCGTGAGATTTTCCATCCAACATGTACTTCACAGGATGGAATCCTGGTTATAGAGAAGCATTGAGGAACATTTCCGGGAAAATTAAATTGACTGAATTGAAATGGAATGACCCCTAACCCTGCTAACAATCTTTTGTCAATCCCATAAAAGCTTACATGATATTACCTCATAACTGCTCCCAAATGGTTCTATCTTTAGAGGTCATGTTCTGTCGGAAAAACAAAGAATCATAACAGAGAGAAAAGTGTTTAGGTATCGCCCCTAAAAGCCTAGTCACAGTCTCTCCTTCAGCACCACAACAGTGAATGCTACGTGTTCGCTCTAGTATTTTCTAATGAGGAATTAACATCAGTTTATTATTAGGGAAGCCAAAATAAATGTTCAACTTCACTTATTGGACTCTGAAAGCTTTCATTTCTCAGTCAGAGAGAGAGAGAGAAAGAGAGAGAGAGAGAGAAATGAAGAGAAAGAGGCGGAGAGAGAGGGGCAGAGAGAGAGCGAGAGGGAGAAAGCAAGGGAAGAGAGAGTGAGTGTGAGGAGGAGGGAGGGGGTGTTCTAAGGAGTTGTGGTGGGGTGATTGTGTAGGGCTGGTTTGAATAGTGGGATTCAGATGGTGGTGGGAGGTGGCCAGGCACAATAGTGAAAGTGAGGCCTGTGTTCTTGCTCTTCCTCCTGCCCGCCTCATTTTCCCCTCGATCTTCCGTTGTCCCGGCAACCCAGCCACTTGGACTGCGCCAGTCTTTTTTCGGTGCGTGCTTGTTTGTCTCGCTGGGACTTGTAGAGGGAGAAGGGGGTGAGTAGGGTTCTTCTCTGTGTTGGCCAAGTGATGTGGCACAGGGCCATGGTGTTGACAATGCTCACACAATGTGATACACACAACATGCACAAGCAGGAGCATGCTCACACACACACACACATACCCCCATGCTACTGCACATGATATTACATACAGCACCTGCTACTGCACACACTTTATTACATACACACATACACACCGACACAAACATACTGCATAGTACACACACATTACCTACGCAAGCACACACACATGGCCTCACAGGACATTGTCCTCATTGTCGTGTGGAAGATGTGCAAAGCTTTGTTTGGTAAACAAAAAGTATCTGTGTTTTTGGAGGTATAATAACTTGAAATATGAAGGGTACAAGTGACTTTCATCGTCTCATTATGAATCACTTTATTTGGGGTTAAAATTACGTTTTAATGTACACCCGCAACTGAAAATCGTAGGCTATGCCCTTTTCTGTTAGAGTCCCAAATAGGGTGGAAGTTCAGATTTAATAGGCCTTTTCAAACACACATTAGTTATGGACAGAAAGAGTAGCTGTTGGAAGCAGGGGCAGTGTCCCAAATGGCTCCATATTCCCGAAATAGTGCACTACTTTTGACCAGAGCCTTATGGGTCCTTGTCAAAAGTAGCACTGCACTACATAGGGAATAGGTTGCCATTTGGGACGTAGACAGGGTTTCATCCAGCATATCCTAGTCTCCTAGTCAAGAAAGACTAGAGTTTGATTTATCAGTGCTGCTTGAACCTAATCTCCACACAAGCTAGATACTGATGTTTTTTCCGACTTAGATACCTGCTGAAACACCTATCACACTTATGATGAATCCAGTGTGTATTTTATCTTGGCATCAACATACAGTTGCCTTAATGACATTGTTTGATTTTGTTTTGTTTAATGTACACATTTTTTTGTATTCTGTAACCCATCAAGATTGACGTTATAATTACTCTTCATGCAATTACAGTGTATAGATTTCTAATGAATTAACGTAAAACACATCGTACAAAACAAAATGTTTTTTAAGTGGGTAATGTTACATTCCTGCTTCAATACAGGGCCTTCAGAAAGTATTCACACCCCTTGACTTTGTCCACATTTTGTGGATTAAAATGGATTTAATTGTCTTTTTTTTTTCTTCAACGATCTACACGAAATACTCTTAATGTCAAAGTGGAAGAAACGTTAAAATAAAAATACTAATATATCTTGATTACACAAGTATTCAACCCCCTGAGTTAAACCCCTGAGTCAATACATGTTTGAATCACCTATGGCAGCGATTACAGCTGTGAGTCTTTCTGGGTAAGAGCTTTGCACACCTGGATTGTACAATATTTAACCATTATTATTATTCTTCAAGCTCTGTCAAGTTGGTTGTTGATCATTGCTAGACAGCCATTTTCAAGTATTGCCATAGATTTTCAAGTAGATTTAAGTCAAAACTGGTAAGTTTTACCAAGCTCTTCTTGGTAAGCAACTCCAGTGTAGATTTGGCTTTGTGTTTTAGGTTATTGTCCTGCTGAAAAGTGAATTTGTCTCCCAGTGTCTGGTGGAAAGTAGACTGAACCAGGTTTTTCTCTAGGATTTTGCCTGTGCTTAGCTCTATTCTGTTTATTTTTTTTTGTGATTTTTTTTACTCCCTAGTCCTTGCCGATGACAAGCATACCCATAACATGATGCAGCCACCACCATGATTGAAAATATGATGAGTGGTACTCAGTGATGTGTTGTGTTGGATATGCCACAAACCAAACGCTTTGTATTCAGGACATAAAGTGCATTTCTTTGCCAAATGTTTTGCAGTTTTACTTTAGTGCCTCATAGCAAACAGGATGCATGTTTTTGAATATTTAGGTTAGTATTGTGAAGTAACTACAAAGTTGGTCCATCCTCAGTTTTCTATCATAGTAACTGTTTTTTGAGCCGTGTCCTTCTTCTCCGACAGCTGAGTTAGGAAGGACACTATCTTTGTAACTGCACCATGCTCAAAGGGATATTCAATGTCTGCTTTAAAATGTTTTACCCATGTACCAATAGATGCATTGGAAAATCTCCCTGGTCTTTGTGGTTGAATCTGTGTCTGAAATACACAACTCCACTGAGGGACCTTACAGATAATCGTATGTGTGGAGTACAGAGATGAGGTAGTCATTCAAAAATCACATTAAACACTATTATTGCAACTTATTACGTGACTTACTAAGCACATTTTTACTCCTGAACTCCTGAATTAGGCTTTCCATAACAAAGGGGTTGAATACTTATTGACTCAATACATTTCAGATTTATTAATTGGTAAAAATGTATAAAAACATGAATTCCACTTTGACGTTATGGGGTATTTTGTGTAGGCCAAAATCTAAATGTAATAACTTTAAATGCAGGCTTTAACACAACAACATGTGGACAAAGTCAAGGGGTGTGAATACTTTCCCTGTATACTCCATAAATGCCATTGTAAGACCCCATTAAGTTTCAAAACTAAATTATCGTGCCTATTGGTTAAGCTACAACCCAAATTCTTTGGTTCAATGTAGTACCCATTTTGCAACCAAGTCTATAGGTCTCACGACATATGGGAGCAATTGAGGCATAAAAACAGCCATTGGGCCCCTTCCCCCACTCTTGGGGTTTCAGAGAGACAGTCCTGGCACCAACCGTACCCACACACACACACACACACAGCTTAGCTGCCTTGCTACAGTTAACAGCTTGTGTCTCTCTCACCAGAATGGATAGTGCTCATCTGAACATCATGTGTCAAACAGCAAAGCACCGGTCAATTCATCATTACATGAGAGATAATCTCACAGACCCAGTTTTCATTAGGAAGTAGAGTAATGGCTACTTTTGTGTTGAATGCAGCAGGGGTCGATTCTTCACCGAGCCGTTTTGTGATGTGACATGACGAAATTGGATAAATAGATGCTTGAGTGACTGGATTTTGAATGCATTGTTTTCTCTTTACTCAACGCGCACGCCACCCACCCGCTCCCTCATCCATTCAATATTTCATCACCCTAAACCCGTCAAACCCACGCGTCACTATTATAGATGTTTCTACATTTGTATTATGACTGAATTCCTAATTCCAGCAGTTTGTGTTCCATGCGTGAGAGAACTGGACTGTAACCTGCATTACAACACAACATATTAATCCTGTAGACAAGCTACGTTGTTATAGTTGATTCTTTTTCACATTCTTTGTTTGTAGACCTGTAGGTATTGCCTTTTCTCTCCCCCAATTCAGCACTTTGTTCCCACGACATGCACTGCTCTTCAGCATCGTAATCAAAGGCCATATATTGTAGATCCACGTCCATTTGAATGAATATATGAATGATCTGATTGTAGCCTATACTCTGTCTACAATAGTAATGAATGTAAATAGGAATTCCATGATTGTAGCCTACATGATCTCATACTCTCTCTCTCTCTCTCTCTACCTCCATAGACTCCCCACACAAGCAGACCTCCCCACTCCCCAGCAGCAATACCTCGGACAAGTCGTGCTCCAAAACATCCGAGGTAGGGGACGACGTCCTGGGGGACTACGTAGTTGGCGAACGCGTCTGGGTCAACGGGGTCAAACCGGGCGTCATCGCCTACCTGGGCGAGACCCAGTTCGCCCCAGGACAGTGGGCTGGGGTGGTCCTCAATGACCTGTTGGGCAAAAATGACGGCTCTGTGGGTGGCGTGCGCTACTTTGAGTGCCAGCCACACCAGGGCATCTTCACGCGCCCCTCCAAGCTCACCAGGCAACCGGTGGGCGAAGGGAGCGACGGCCACTCCGCTGATTCCCTGACGGCTCAGAACCTGACGCTCCATGGCGTCAACGGGGCTTCGCCCGCTGGTCAGCGCGTGGTTATGCCACTCAGGGAAGGAATGCTCAATAGCTCGGTGAAGACGGGTAACGAGTCAGGTTCCAACATGTCCGACAGCGGCTCGGTCAAGAAAGGCGGGGATAAGGACCTTCGAGTGGGAGATCGCGTGTTGGTGAGTCCATGTCCACACGCACACATTTGCATGTGCACACACATACACACACACACACACGCAAAAATAGCTTATTTCTCTCAAGTTTTGTGTCTGAGACCAGCCACCTGGACAGCTGATGAAACTGTGGGTTTGTACAACTGAATAATTTCTGCACAAACTGTCAGAAACCGTCTCAGGGCAGCTCATTTGCATGCACGTCGTCCTCACCAGGCTTTTGATCTGACTGCAGTTCGGCGTCGTAACCAACTTCAGTGGGAAAATGCTCAGCTTCGATGGCCACTGGCACGCTGGAGAAGTGTGCTCTTCACAGATGAATCCCGGTTTCAACTGTACTGGACAGATGGCGTTGTGTGGGAAAGCAGTTTGCTAATGTCAGTACCCTATTGTGGAGGTGGGGATATGATATGGGCAGGCATAAGCTACGGACAACAAACACAATTGCATTTTATCGATAGCAATTTGAATGCACAGAGATACAGGCCCATTGTTGTACCATTCATCTGCTGCCATCACTTCATGTGTGACCGACCACCTTGATTCCGTCTTATGTAGCAAAATTTGAAATTGTGTTTTTTTACATTGGATAAAAACAGAGACACAGAGCTACAACATGGTATATCATACACTGCATTTAAGAAACAATGGAAAAGTAATTTTGCTTTGAAAGTTGATACATTTGTAACCTCACTTTTGAGAAAATGGCCTTTGAATGTTTTGATACCTACTGGAGAGCTCTTCTTTGTCTACACCCATTCAGCATGGTTCACACCCTCTTAAGCTTTAGCCCCACCCAAACTCTTACCATTTTACTCTCCCTAGCAGAGCTGGTTAGGCTGTTTTCATGTTAT
The DNA here is from genome assembly GCA_003317085.1 of Hucho hucho. Taxonomy (NCBI): domain Eukaryota; kingdom Metazoa; phylum Chordata; class Actinopteri; order Salmoniformes; family Salmonidae; genus Hucho; species Hucho hucho. The sequence continues at coordinate 12,785 of QNTS01003549.1, read as the reverse complement.
CCAGAGCGTTGGTGACTGCAACTGTGCTGCTGGCAACAATTTAATTACGCTTTTTTGCCAACGTTTACTGACACGGCCATATTCAACCGGTGTTGAGCGTTCGTAAATTCAACAGTTATTCTACGCTCTGGTACACTCAGACGAGAGTGCTCTGAAATCGGAGTAGATGGCCAGACTGAATTTACGATTGGACCCGAAATGGTTACTTACATAATGGAGTCTTTTGTTAAGACATGTAGCTAGCTAGCTAGCTAAACAATTAACCATAATCCCAACTCATGACATTACTACCCTGCATGAATCTGCAGATAGCTAACCAATATCTGAAAATGTAGCTAGCTAGACTATCTTACCCGTATACATCATGGATGGAGGCGTCTCCTGTCGGATGCCATGGTTACTCTTAGTTTGAAGATGTAATCCAGAGACATCTCCTTAGATATCATACTTGAATTCCACTGATTTCAAAACTCAGTCCTCCAGAAAGTGGAGAGCAACACTTATGCAGTTTTACTACGCGATTTTTCAAAAAGCCGCATTAGACAGGATTACCTAGACATACTTTCCAGCTCAAATACACAGAAGCGTACTATATGGCAGACCAATCCAAACTCATCTTTGGCATGTCCAGCCCACTCATTATCTCAACCAATCATGGCTAGCGGGAAGGTTGCTGACTTTTTCCGTGGATAAACCAACTAGGCTCGTAATTTAACAATTATGTTAGTATTTACAGATGGCATACAAGTTTGTTATTAAGGCACATGAAAGTTCACATGTCCTCGAAGGGATTTCTGCCAAAAAACGCATTTTGATTTAAAAAAAAGTTTACCTTCAAAACGGCTCTCCTGTGAAGTAGTGACCCGCGACATACGCCTAGTTTCCTGAAACGGGTCACATGTTTCAGCATGATAATGCACGGCCCCATGTCGCAAGGATCTGTACACAATTCCTAGAATCTGAAAAATGTCCCATTTCTTCCATAGCCTGCATACTCATCAGACATGTCACCCATTGAGCATGTTCGTGATGCTCTGGATCGACATGTACTACAGCGTGTTCCAGTTCCCGCTAATATCCAGGAGTGGGACAACGTTCCACAGGCCACAATCAACAGCCTGATAAGCTCAATGCGAAGGAGATGTGTCGCGCTGCATGAGGCAAATGGTGGTCACACCGGATACTGACTGGTTTTCTGAGTCATATGAAATCCATAGATTAGGGCCCAATGAAATCATTTAAATTTACAAATTTACTTAAATGAATTGTAACTCAGTAAAATCTTAGAAATTGTTGCATGTTGCGTTTACATTTTTGTTCACATTTTGCAACTTTCATACCCACATAGTATCAAGACAAAACCACTCTGGAAAAAACAATGTGTAAATGTTTTTCACTGTGTGGAAACAGATGATGGAAAATTATGTTGTTGACATGAAGAGCACGTTTGCTTTGACCTTCGCTCAACGAAAGCAATGACAAAAAATTATGAAAGTTCAAACCTAACTTATTATGATTTATGATTATGATTTACCTGTAAATCTGCTAGCTTTTTTGATCATTCTGAAAGTCTGAGAAACCAGACCTGGACTGATTCCGTTTGCACTCCCACAAAAGGTCAAGGACTGTCATTTACACAACGTTCTTTCAACCAAACCACACTCTCTAAACAACAATTGGGTCACATTGCCATTCATTTACCGTTGGGTTGCGCTAAATGGTCAGTTTTGTCAATCACATTGGATTATTGTCAGGAGATGCCACCGCTGACATCATTTTACCTTGCTTCTCCACTCTGCTCTAACTCACAGCTATTCTGTGAGTGTGTTGGTCAATATGGATACTGGATAGGGAGTTGTGAAACTTGTTTTTAAAATTGTCCGCCTCTCTTGCAATATTGATAATGTGTATTTTGGTGCCCTACTTTTAAATCTTGAAGCTTTGTGATAGGCTCTGACTTGTATTCCAATGTTGTACACAATACACAATGGTAATCTCAAACTCCTAGAACAGTGGAAAATAGTGTTTTCGAGAAATCCCTGAAAGGTTTATCAAAAGTATTACATTTGCATGCATAAATGCAGCTCTAATTGCTGTGGTTTCTCATGTCTGACCACAGTTTTTAACCACTTGCCATGGACTCCACCTTCCATGCTCTCTATGGATATAAGTATGTTTTGGCAAAAGCCTTCCCAACAGCCCACTAGAACTACTCATCAACTAGCACCAGCTTTCAAGGCCCTAAGCTGTGAGGTTGAAACCCTGAGTAATCAGTCGTTGCCACTGGGATTAACATTGAGTAGTACCTAAATGACAAGGTAGCACCATGCCTATTCCCTCATGGGTTGGGGATCTGAAGGCCTAATGGACGCTCAGTCACTAACATCCCCTGCCTAGTTAGAAGGATCGTGTTTTCAGGGGTTTGGGCCATAACAAAGTTTGTGTCCAAAATGGCACCCTATTCCCCTTGGTCCATAAGGCTCTAGTCAAAAGAAGTGCACTATAGGGAATAAGGAGCCATTTGGGAGGCACCCATAGACAATCCAGACGACCCTGTTAGTCAGAGACGGAGATCCCTCATCATACGACGTTAGAGGGAAGACAAATGCTTTCTGAAAAGAGAGAACTTCTGTGGCCAAATATACATGAGTATACATGTTATGTTAACGTCTCATGTTGCTCTAGCTTTGATCTATGTTAAAGGACCACCCAGAGCCTGCGTGGGATCGTTTTCTTGTAGTCGGTCATGTTATGTTAACTTCACTGGAGGCACTTCTGCAGCTGTAGATTAGGAAGGAGTTTTTTGACTAATTTAGTCTTGACAAGAGTTGTTTGACTTGTACTTCACACATATTTCAGAACCATTTCGCGACTTGCAGGGTTGAAGGATTAACATGGTTGTAGAAGTTTTGCTCACTGTCACACCCTGATCTGGTTCACTTGTCCTTGTGATTGTCTCCAACCCCTCCAAGTGTCACTTATTATCCCCGGTGTATATATCCCTGTGTTTCCTGTCTCTCTGTGCCAGTTCGTCTTGTTTGCCAAGTCAACCAGCGGTTTTCCTTGCTCCTATTTTTCCCAGTCTCTGTTTGTTTCTAGTCCTCCTGGTTCCGACCCTTGAGCATGTCCTGACTCCGAAACCGCCTGCCTGACCACTCTGCCTGTTCTGACTACCAGACTGCCTTTCCCCTTGTACTGTTTTTGGACTCGGATCTGGTTTCTGACCCCTGCCTGGCCTGACCTCGAGACTGCCTATCGTCTGGTACTGTTTGGACTCTGACCTGGTTTATGAACTCTCCCCTGTCCCCAACCTGCCTTTTGCCTACTCCCTTTGTTATAATAAATATCGGAGCTCAACCATCTGCCTCCTGTGTCTGCATTTGGGTCTCACCTTGTGTCCTTACTGCTTTTTATGACTATCTTGTCAAGTAACCAGCGACTAACCCCACGTCTAGAGACGTCTGGCTATAGCCTCTTACTGTAATGAATGGCAGTCTATGCACACACTGGACTCTACCCAAAACACTCACACAAACGTTCTCTGAGATTCCAACAAACACATACACACACACACACTACATGCGACACACACGACACGCGCAAACATGCATACTGACACCACACTAGTGAAGTCGGTTCGGTTTCGGTTAGATTATAAAAAAAAGAATCACGAATATTAAATACAGTATGCGTTATGTGGGTTGAATTCTGTAACAACACAGAATATAACAATTAACCTTTACTGCAGTGGGTTAAATCAGGGTCACACAGAGTGTTTCTTGGTAGTTTTAAACAAATCTACTTTGGAACAAAAGTTCACATACATGGTTATTTAAAAAAGAATTTAACCTTTATTTAACTTTAGACTTAAAAAATAGACTCCTGTACCATGTCAGATATAGAGTTGAATTGTATTCAATTTTGAATTTGCATCTGAATATTACACTTTATATACAGTTGAAGTCGGAAGTTTACATACACTTAGGTTGGAGTCATTAAAACTTGTTTTTCAACCACTCCACAAATTTCTTGTTAACAAACTATAGTTTTGCAAGTCGGTTAGGACATCTACTTTGTGCATGACACAAGTCATTTTTCCAACAATTGTTTACAGACAGATTATTTCACTTATAATTCACTGTATCACAATTCCAGTGGGTCAGAAGTTTACATACACTAAGTTGACTGTGCCTTTAAACAGCTTGGAAAATTCCAGAAAATGATGTCATGGCTTTAGAAGCTTCTGATAGGCTAAATGACATAATTTGAGTCAATTGGAGGTGTACCTGTGGATGTATTTCAAGGCCTACCTTCAAACTTAGTGCCTCTTTGCTTGACATCATGGGAAACTCAAAAGAAATCAGCCAAGACCTCAGAAAAAAAATTGTAGACCTCCAAGTTTCAACCTTGGGAGCAATTTCCAAATGCCTGAAGGTACCACGTTTGTCTGTACAAACAATAGCACGGAAGTATAAACACCATGGGACCACGCAGCCGTCATACCGCTCAGGAAGGAGACGTGTTCTGTCTCCTAGAAATGAACGTACTTTGGTGCAAAAAGTGCAAATCAATCCCAGAAAAGCAGCAAAGGACCTTGTGAAGATGCTGGAGGAAACAGGTACAAAAGTATCTATATCCACAGTAAAACGAGTCCTATATCGACATAACCTGAAAGGCCGCTCAGCAAGGAAGAAGCCACTGCTCCAAAACTGCCATAAAAAAGCCAAACTACGGTTTGCAACTGCACATGGGGACCAAGATCGTACTTTTTGGAGAAATGTCCTCTGGTCTGATGAAACAAAAATAGAACTGTTTGGCCATAATGACCATCGTTATGTTTGGAGGAAAAGGGGGGAGGCTTGAGGTACCACGGACATTCTCACCATAAAACCAGAACAGTGAATAAATCTAATAAGTTTGCTTGTTTTTCGTTTAATTGTATTAAAACCTTTTTTTTTTCAACAACAGTAAAAAAATGTGCAATTTAATGATATCAGAAAATCACCAGGATAAAGAAAAAGACATCATGGATTGCTGTTGAACCAGCCTTTGTTATAGTAGGCAAAGTGAAATCAACAGCAATGTACAGAATACATATTATAACTTCGTCATTCCTCCTCCTCAGACCTCACCCCTCAAGTATCAACCCTACTATAGTCAAGTTTCACTCCTCCTTTTCAAACCTCACCTCCCCCCTAGTCAAGTATCAACCCTACACTAGTCAAGTATCAACCGTCCCCTAGTCAAGTATCAACCTTATAATTCCACGTGTTGTTGTTGTTGTTGTGGTTGTCAGCACTTAGCATGTATTTCGAGCCTATGGAAAATGTATTTATTATTGTGAATAAGTGCAAGGGTAAAAGGGTGAGAAGGAGAAGTGAGGCTTGACAAGAGCATGGGCTGATAGCTGAGCAATGCAGGGGTGAGGAGGGTTGAAGAGAAGGGGCCACACTTGACTAGTGCAGGGTTGATACTTGAGGGTGAGGTCTGAGGAGGAGGGGTGACAGAGTTCCTAATATGTATTTCGTACACCTGTGTACAGTGCTCCGTGCTGATGCGGTCGTACGTGATTATGGCTGGTTCCGTACATCACAGTGTTCCGTACAGAACCTTATTTTAGTGCCAAAAAAATTTAATACTTTCAATTTGTAAAGCACAATTTCTCCTCTTTCCGGCAAAATCAACAATGAGACCTCCACGCTGCCCGTCTCTGCATGATTAAAGAAAGCAATGGGGCTCTGCCGGGTCTGTTTAAAAATGCTGTTAAGTAAATTGCGTCTGTCACGGCTTTTGAGAGTCATGATGGCTCTCAGTGATGATGACGCAAAAAAAAAAGAACTATTGATTGAATTAACTATGGATGAACTCAGAAGTAATTACATTTACTCTCACCGTTTGATAATGTCTTGATAAATAAATATATACCGTTAAATATGCGAGTTACACAAAGTAGGGAACTTTATTTTCAGAGGGGATGGATTGTGATTCCGTTCAAAGAGAGGGATGAAGGAACATGACGTTGCATAATACAATGTTAATGAACAGAGCATGAGAATGATTAGGGTTAATATTATAACTTCCAATAGCACGAGACAAATCATTGTATAAACTACTTAACGTTAGTAAATTACTGTATAAAGCAACAATATTCATACTGAAAAGAAGTATAACAACAGTTGTAACACAAACTTCCATGTGTAATGAATAGACAGAGAGCTGGTTTCAAGCGCAGGGCACAGCAGATGTTTATTAGGAAAGGACCACAGGAGGAGGCAGGTAGCTGGGTCCAGGGACAGGCAGAAAGTCGTACACAGGAGGAGGCAGGTAGCTGGGTCCAGGGGCAGGCAGAAGGTCATACACAGGAGGAGGCAGGTAGCTGGGTCCAGGGGCAGGCAGAAGGTCATACACAGGCAGTCCAAACAGGTTACAGTACAGGCAGGGGAAAGGCTAATCACGTAGTCCAGGAGATCAGGCAAGAGGTTGATGGCAGGAAATCAGATAGGCAAAAAGGCGTCGTAGGTGAGGATGGCCAAAAACTATGATACATGGGAGGACTAATACCTAAAAAATGAACAGCACTCCAAATAGACCGTGTAACAAAAACAAACAATTACCTACAATGATGGAGTGCAAGGAACTGAACTAAATAGTGATAATGACCTACAGGTGTGTGAACAGGTGATCAGAATTCAGGTGATTGGGATCTGGAGAGTGAGCTGCGTTCAGGGGATCTATGTGTTTGTGAGCTGGAAAGTGAGCTGGAAAGTGGTCTGGAAAGTGGGCTGGAAAGTGATCTACGTGTTTGAGAGTGTGAGTTGGAAGCAGATGTTACACCATGAAATATGAAATAACGTTATGTTGGATTACATGGAAATGATATCCACATTCGTGAGTCCATTTCCAAGGCACTATCTTAATAAATTATGTTGCATGAACACACACAAAAAAAATTAATAATAATAATAATTTAACTGTATTTTGACAGGAAATGTCTGGAAAGGGTCAACAACAGCCCAGGAAACGGTGCCACTATACCCCTAAACAGCTACAGGCTGCTAACGAGGAGGTGATGGTTGCGGAGGAGCCTGAGGGAGGGGCTCGTGCCTCCTGTCAGTACCTGTTTACAGGGAAGCCAATGGTCCAAAAACATTCCACAAAGTTAATAACTATTGCAGTATGGTGACATGCTGTAAAAGGTCACCGAACTGGCTGTGCACTTTGGTCTTTTAGGGAGTCCCGTTAATTTTCTTCACCTGTGCACAATCAAGAGCAGAAAGAGAGGCACGCAGGAATGTCACGTTTCAATTTGGGTTAGAGCATGTCATTTGCAAACGACTTTTAATAGATAGCACACGTGAGTTATTTGGGATATGCGTTATTGCCATGCGTTATTACACACATGAGTTGATTCAGTGTGTGTTATAGATGAACACTGCTATTAGCACCCTACTCATGAAAAATGAGTTTAATATTAGTATTAATACTAATGCTCATTTAAACAAAAATCTGGAATAATTTACCAGACGCTCTTATCCAGAACAACTTATGTATTGGTCCCACGTGGGAATCAAACCCCCATCCCTGGCATTGAAAGCACCATGCTCTACCAACTGAGCCACACAGGACCATAATAATGAAGGTTTCATACGAGTGTATATGGTTACGCTTGTTTTTGATCTGCGTGAGACACGCTGCCCCCTGGTGGAAAGAGGCTCTATTGCACACAATGAGTTGCATAATGCATGCTTTATGTCACGATGTAACGTACAGCTTGAGGGGTCCGTTTTTTTTTTTCTTCATATTTTCTCAAATACTATTGGTCCATTTCCATGTCAATCAACGCTTGAATAGAAACGTAGTTAACACCCCTGGATTTTGACGCCAACACAGTGGCTACAGTTCCATTCGATTTCATTGCAGCCTCGTTTGAATGCTGCGGTTTTCCGCAAAATGTGTACGCAACACCGTTAGGTAGCAGTAGCCAACTAAAAATATAAAAAGTTTTAGACTTTATTCTCAAAATACTTTATTTCTCAAAATTGTATTTCGATTTTATTATTGAAATATTGCAACTATTCACCAAATTTAATTTTGGACATTATTCTAAAAATGTCCACTCTCTCAAAGTATTTAGAGTTTTTTAAGAACTATCCGTGCAACAAAAACAAAAAATCCAAGCACCACCACGCATCACCGTTTATTTTTTATCTTCACTTGGCCCTAATAGTCTTCCGTAATACAGTGAATCTGTGCAAAATAACCCGTAAAGAACATTTAACCATCTCTATTAATTATGTTTTATTGATGTGTATTTCACTATCTGCATAGCACAATAACACAGTTGGTGGAAGTTGTATTTTTTTTTTAATGCAAGGCCAACTAACCGACTCATAGGACTGGTCTCACACATCCTCAATATGATGTCTTAAGAGAGCCTAAGGGTTACACTTCATATCACCTTACTGTATCTTATAACGTATCTGTCTAACCTCCCATTTGAAATCATAGACAAAGATATCACAGCCTAATGACCTGGTGTAGCTCTCTGTGTCTTGGCACTATAACTGAGTCGCTCTGAGTCACATCTCAGGCCAACTTCCAGATAAACGGGAAGTTAGAGAGGCAGTAGCCAAGAGGAGGCTTACAGTATGTTGCTGACTCGCTGTCTCTGCGCTGCTGGCAGGCAGACTCAGGCTTTAATCTGGGAATCCTTATGCAGTCATCCATCCATCCATCCATCTGGCATCACAAGCAGCCCACTACTGTGTTTTGCCTTGTGGCTTTCACACTTTGCTTCACAGTTTTCCATCACAGTTCACCCGTCCCGGCCCGCGAAAATGGACAGGTTAGGGATGGAAGTTCTGGATGGATGGCAGGGAACACTCAGATAACAGCGAACTAGCAAGGTCTCCTATTTTGTCAACCCAGGTCCATGTCTTCTCCTTATGTTTTGACAAGCTAGGTTGTGGTCTGTTTCACACAGTATGTTTTCCTTGGTGTGAAAGCTGTTTTGGACATGGTGTGTCATGCTGTGCAGGTTTAGGGAAAGGGGAATACCTAGTCAGTTGTACAACTGAATGCATTCAACTGAAATGTGTCTTCCGCATTTAACCCGACCCTTCTGAATCAGAGAGGTGTGGGGGGCTGCCTTAATCGACATCATTGACGCTGGGGGAACAGTGGATTCACATACAGATTAACTGCCTTGCTCAGGGGCAGAACAACAGATTTTTACCTTGTCAGCTCAGGGATTCGATCCAACAACCTTTCGGTTACTGGCCCAAAACACCTACCCGCCGCCCCTATAAGTAAACAAAGTGAGTTAGGACTGGACGTTCTTTGGGAGGGTTTTTGTTGTTGATTCACAGGTGATGAATGTGTCTGTCTGCCACATTAAGCTGGAGCTTCTCAGAGGAAGTGAGGATGAGACAGTGACAGTTCTCATATTTCTTTTTACCTTTATTTTACTAGGCAAGTCAGTAAAACCTGGTATAGCTTATTTTCAATGACGGCCTAGAAACAGTGGGTTAACTGCCTTGTTCAGGGTGCCTAATGACAGATTTTTACCTCAGCTCAGGGATTCGATCTTGCAACCTTTCGGTTACTAGTCCAACACTCTAACCACTAGGCTGGCTACCTGCCGCCCCATTTCACATACAAATGTGCACCATATGTGGATGAGAAGGAGTGGAGGTCAGAGCTATTTAACCTGTTTTGACTCACGTTGACATTGATGATGACTATCATTGTCTCTTGAAAGACGCAAATAAAATGAATTATTGTTATTTATTATAAACATGTATTAATCGATCAATTTACAACATTCATTGTGCAGTTTTTATCCTCAAACATCAGCAGTAAGTTCTTAAAACATGTCATGACAAGACAACCTACAGCACAACTGATTTGTATGACTACAACATTATAATTCACTGGAAACTGCTCTGTGCTGACAATGCCATGCTATCCATAAGGGCAGTGTGCTGTAAGTAAGTTATGCTCTTTTCTCTTTCCATAAAAGGCAATTACTGTAGGTTCTTCTCTAGCTCACTCACAAAAGGCCTCTGTGTCCCGGGATCAGTCTGGAGAAGATGTGACTCAAAAACAATATGGCAGTAGTCATGAGTCTGATGTTGGGAAGTGAACAAAGCACTATTCTCCCCCCAACTCATTTCAGTGACAGACATTGTCCATCTCTACAACATTCATTTTTTTTTTTTTTTTTTTTATAACACTCTCTATGAATTCCCTCTTTCTCATTATAACGTATTATAACGCTATGAGAAATGGTGTGAGAGCATTATAACACTGTGCTTCATAAGGCATCGTACAGCCGTGTCGTAATGCTCTATGGATGTATATGTATATGTTAATGAGCAATTATTAGCGCCTATTTCGTGGATTTAATTGCATTTTTATAAATGTGCTTATAATCCATTATAAAGACAGTATTAATAGGAAGTTTTACCAAGTTGTGAAATAGAGTGTATTTTTCCCAGTAAATAAGCCTTGTGGAGCAATAACGTCTCAGTCTTTTGGTATTTGCCTTTGTGTTGTCATCATACCATCTAGAAAACAATATCTTCTCACAGCCAGAAGTGGAATCAATATGTCTGTCTGTGAAAGAACAGGAGAGTCCTTTGGGGGATTGAAAAGAGAGTGAAAAGCTATACCAGGTTTTGCCATCAGATGAATTTAGACTGAATTTCATTGTTCTGCTCCTTGCAGTGCTATGAGTAAGAGATACACGCTGGCATGGATGATATCATTGTTTGGCCTCTAGGATGATAACCATGATGACATAATGTGTGTGTTCATCATGTTTATTTATTTTTTTTAAATCCTGTATATTTCTTGTTTACGTGGAAAGAGATATATCGAAATCGATCATTGAGAATCTGTATTTATTTTGGTTTTAGTGAAGATCAAGGAAAGGTTATTTCACTCATTGGCGATTGGCCTGTTGTTTGTTAGGTTATTGTTTAGGGGTTGGGCTGATGACTTTAATCAGTTGATTACAGATTACATGGCAACGAAAGTAATTAGTAACATAATACACTGGATTACTCTATTATTACTCTGAAATTAGTATTAAAAATAATCTGATTACATTTGGATTACTCCCATTTCTATCACTCGGATTCTTTTAATTAAAAACGTGCCCCTAATATTCAATAGAAAAGCAAAGAAACACAATATCAAGTAATCTAAAGCTCTTCACATTTCATGTTGCTGCTGGATTATTTTCCTGCTGTAGCAAACTGGCTCAAATTAAGATCCTACATCTGTATGTGCTAACAGTAGGTTTACATTAAATACAAAAAAAAGAAAAGAGAAAAAAAAGGGATATATTGTTTGTAGAGGATTGAACTTCAGACTGAGTACGTTTATTTATCATCAGTCTGTCTGAGCGTAACCGGCTGTGACCTTTTCAGACATATAGAATGTAGGCCATATCAGATTTTTCAGTCATGCACGATTATTACACATCAGCTCCGTCGCTCCGTTGTCAACTCCGATGTCTCCCCTTGCAACACCAAGATGCCGGGTCTGATTTAACCATTATGTGTCTACGTCCTTTAGTGTCACTATGGGATACATGCAAAACATCCCAATCCCACCTTCTAAAAAGGCAACACTCCATTGTCACTGAAAGTATTGGTCATTGTTACCTTTTTTGGTACACAGTATATATACTGTATGGGTGAAGGCGCCGTGCAGGATTTCGCCACACTACATACCTTATTTTTAAACGTGTGTGAAAAAGGAAGACAAAACCAACAGAAAATGAATAATGGATCGGTGGCGGCTAGAAGACCGGTGACGTCGACCGCCTAAAACCGCCCGAACAAGGAGAGGGACCGACTTCGGCTGAAGCTACAAGCTACATCTTTTATTTTCCTCAACTATACACATTTTGGGGGCATCTGAAATAACAAAAATACCACATGCCAAGAAACAAACGAGCAAAAAGAAACAGAAAGACAACCTCACGCCTACCTCAGTTGCAGTTTTTCTATATTTTCTCTTACTATGCAAGGTATTTTGGACATGATAATTACCAAGATGTTGCAGTTGTTCATCATGCCCCTTTGTCTTGTCAGGTGGGGGGCACTAAGACAGGAGTGGTGCGCTATGTGGGGGAGACTGACTTTGCCAAGGGTGAGTGGTGCGGCGTGGAGTTGGACGAGCCCCTGGGGAAGAATGACGGTGCAGTGGCTGGAACCAGGTATCTCTCTCTCTCTCTTTCTCTCTCTCTGTCTCTCTCTCTCTCTCTCTCTTTCTCTCTCTCTCTCTCTCTGTGTCTTTCTCTCTCCCCCTATCCTACTTGATCTAACTCCCTCTTTATTTCAATTTTTCTGTCTCTCACTGTCTCTTTCTCGCTCTCCTACACACAGGCTCGCATGCACTCACACAAAGCACCCCACACAGATCTGTTCGGCAGATCTAGCTGTAGGCCTAGTAGTGGCTTAAACAAATCTATCATGTGTGGTTTAGTGTCAGACAAGACAGCATCATTCTCTTTTTAGCTGCAATTCCATTGTATGGTAAATTATTAGAGCTAGACCTTCCCCTCTGTAACACAATATTCAACTGAATTATTTCCAAAATGGAGGAAACATAAATCGCTGTGCAAACAGAATATGAATACAATTCCCAGAATATGACTTCACTCTCTAGGATATGACTTCACTCTCTAGAATATGACTTCGCTCTCTAGAATATGACTTCACTCTCTAGAATATGACTTCACTCTCTAGAATATGACTTCACTCTCTAGAATA
>QNTS01003548.1:108390-129760 GCA_003317085.1 Hucho hucho | reverse complement strand
CCCCCCCCCCCCCGTCATGCAGTGTCACTCCCTGGCGAGGCCAATTAGGAGGCAGTATATACAAATCCAGGGATTTCAGGTGCTGTAATAGAGCTAACATGTCACCCGTAACAGGATTTGCATTTGCACGCACTTATTCTCTCTTTGCCTCATTTGAAAGAGAAAGTGTGTAGGAGGCCTTTTTCTTTTGGTCCTACAGTATAATTGCATTGCCTGCATTACATAATGACAAATGTAGAAACTGTATACCAGATGAAAATGTTAATTCCTTCTCAATTCACTTTTCAAAACTGCTCTTGAAGCTGTGGTTTATGGGATGAATACTAAGGCTGTGTTTACAGAAGCAGCCCAATTCTGACCTCCCCCACCACTAATTGGTCTTTTGACTAAACAGAAAATCTCCAGATCTGATATGATTGGTCAAAAGACTAGTCAATGGAGGGGTTTATGGGCTTGTTCGACAGTGCAGGTGGCTACCGACTACAAATTCCCTTGCATAATAACTACTCGTTTATTTGTAGATCAGCCTGGGTAAGCATTCACCATAGTAGCATTGTGTGAGTCGGGCATTACATTTTGATCATCACAGCCTCAGTCAATTGGCCCTACTTGTAGGCTACATTCAATTAATTGATTGTGTACCTTGTCCAGGCTAGTAGAGAGCATACAGTAGCCTTCAGAAAGTATTCATACCCCTTGACTTATTCCACATTTTGTTGTTACAGCCTGAATTCAACATGGATTAAATACATTTTTTTTCACCCATCTACATACAATATCCCATAATGACAAAGTGAAAACATGTTTTTAGAAACTTTAGCAAATTTATTGGAAATGAAATACAGAAATCTCATTCACATAAGTATTCACACCCCTTTGCAATGCCACTTCAAATTGAGCTCAGGTGCAACAAATAAAAAATTTGATCGTCCTTAAGATGTCACTATAACTTGATTGGCGTCCACCTGTGGCCAATTCAGCCCAAACCCAGTGCATGCTTTGCAGGCACATGAGAAGGAAAGTGAATGGAGAGGACTGTAGCTATATTGGGGAGACGCTCTCCAAATGTTGGCTCCTGGAGGAGACACTTTTCGGAGGTGGGCAGGATGATTATGAGATGGGAGTTATATCGGGATGCCTCTGGGCTGCAAGTGAAGTCTGGAGAAAAGGAATATTTGGACAGGGACACAGAAAGGTGGATTTATGAGGAGGAATGGGGGAGGAAGAAAATAATTAGGAAAGCAAGAGGTTGGATTTGAGGATGGTGATAAACATGGAGTTGGGGATGTTGAAGCAGATTTGGTGTTGAGTTCAAACAGAGTGAGCCGTGCGCCAGAACGGGTTCTGGAGGTGAAATGGAAGTGAAGGAGTGCATGTTAAGTGAAGAGGAAGGTGTGGTGAAGAGCTCGGAAACTCAAGTCTGGTGTCAATGGACATTAAGAAGAATCTGGTCCAGTAGGAGTGATATTTTTGGAGAAAGTGGATTCTTGCCTTTTGGTGGATCCATTTATGGTTTCAGGGTGGGTGAGAAAGGAGTTGGGAGAAGGTAACCTGTAGTGTTTGTGTTTCTTCTGACCAGAGGGAGCAGGCACAACGTGTCACTCAACTTGGGTCAAGATCTGTTTCTTGCTTTACTCTTAGGACGAGTGCACAATTTGTAAGGAGTGGTTTCTGGAGTAGCGCTAAGTGTGGAGCTGGAGCAGTTGAAGATTGGTGTTTGGTGGTGAAACAGTCACTGTCAGTCCTTTTTTTGAGTCAGTCTTTACCCGACAAGGTCATGTTCGTGTATATATCAGTTATCCTGTTCGCTTTCGTGCCGAATCCACTGCTCTGTTTCAGGTGCAACGTTTTATGGTCATGTCGCAGCTGTGTGTAGGAGGGCATGGGATAGAGGATTGTGTCGTTTCTGTGGATAAAGTTGTCAACTGTAGGGGTGCTCATGTCGCTGGGGATTGGACGTGTCTGGTGCGAGAGAGGCAGGTTGAAGTGGTCGGAGTAGCGCAGGTTTCGTATGTGGAGACAGTGAACAAAGTAGAGGAGGAGGAGTCTAGGGTGAAGGATCCTGAGAGGACACCTGTGAGTAGTAGATCTGTGCCAGCACAGAGGGATTGGCCAACGAATGATATATGCTTCAGTAAGGTTGGCTTCTTTACAAATGGTTTTCAACTGTACTACAGAAATGGAGTGGAAATTACAGAAAATAGATGTTGTGGTGGCAGCTGCAGAGAAGTCTTATGTTGAGTGGTGGGTCGTCCTCCCAGGCCAATGGCATGGTGCAGGAGCAGATAGGGTTCAAGTAGTGGAATGGGGTATTGGGTTTTTAATGAGTGTAGGGTTAGTTGGTATGGTAATAAGAAAATATATATTAAATGTTTTTTTCCCATTTTGTATAACAAAGTGTAATAGATTTATACTATAGTTTAGTTTGAGGTGGTAATGTAACATATTGGATGCCAACCACTGTTAAACTCCGCCAAATAAGGAATGCATGTCAGACTGGTCTCGACCGAGCACCGAGGTAGATTGACTGGTCTCGACCGGGCACCGAGGTAGATTGACTGGTCTCGACCGGGCACCGAGGTAGATTGACTGGTCTCGACCGGGCACCGAGGTAGATTGACTGGTCTCGACCGGGCACCGAGGTAGATTGACTGACCGAATGTGAAGTGGAGGTAGTACAGGGCTTAGCATGTCTTTCTCGGAGGCTAAAAAAATACATAAAAGCTCTGTGCGACCCAACTTGGGGAAAGACCTGTATCTTGCTCGGTGGTTAGGTACAAGGCACCGTTGAAGGGAGTGATTTCTGGGGTAGCATTGAAGTTGAAGATCCCTGGTGTTTGGTGTGACGCAGACCCGGTGAAACAGAGGTGACTCAGTCTGTTCTTTTGAGCTTGGATTGAGTATTTACCTGACAAAGTAATGTTAGGATATATGAGTTATGCTGTTAGCGCTTTTGTGCCGAATCCACTGCGGTGTTATAGGTGCCACATTTATGGGCATGTCACAGCACTGTGTAGGAGGGAGATTCCAAGATGTGGGAAGTGTACAGGAGGATATGGGACAGAGGAATGTGTAGTTTCAGTGGAAAAAGCTGTGTGTCATCTGTAGGGCTGCTCATGTTGCTGCAGGGCTGCTCATGTTGCTGTAGGGCTGCTCATGTTGCTGTGAATCGGAGGTTTCGGGTGCGAGAGAAGCATGTTGAACGGAAAGGGGGATACCTAGTCAGTTGTCCAACTGAATGTATTCAACTGAGACGTGTCTTCCTCATTTAACCTCTCAGGGATCATTGGGGCGCTAGCGACCCACTCCCGACACCACCAGGTAAAATGTAAAGCGCCAAATTCAAAATCCCAAAGTTGAATTATTAAAAAACCACCAATATACAAGTGTTTCATACTCATCAAAAGCTCTGTTTCTTGGCAATATCACAGCGTTGTCAGATTTCAAAAAGGCTTTACGGCGAAAGCACTACATTTGATTGTTTGAGGACAGCACCTCACATACTTTTCACATAGCCATGAATTCATTAGCCAGCGTGGCACACACATAACACATTTCACAGCAAAAACAAATCAATTACCTGTTGAAGAACTTCTGCTGAGGTCATCCTAAGTGTCCAACGAAGACAATCCATGGTTCTTTTGTTAGAAAAAGTCATGTATTATATCCATAAATCTCCATTTGGTTCACGCGTCATAGTCAGAAACGACAGCCTCCACTAGTCCATTGAAACGTGGCGCGAACTCGTTCATCTTATACCTATAAACTTGTCCAAGAACAATCAAACATCATTTTAAATGTATCCTTAGGAACACTTTTACGTATATTTACTATAATAAATCAACCGGAATATAAACTGAGCTCTACAGACCGAGGGAAACACAGTGCGCGCTTGGCGAGAGCGCGTGCCCAGTCCTACAGAGTTCCAAAGAGGCACTTCCTGATTCTCTCTTCTTCTCTGTTCTAACTCATCTGAACAGCATGAAACCACTTTCTAGAGACAAAGGACATCCAGAGGAAGCGATAGGTACTGCATTCATATGCCCTTTTATGGGCATTTTCATGAGGGAGGGGTTCCAAATGAGGCACTCTGTGAAAACCACTTTCTCCAGGACAGAAATTCCTCGGGGTTTTGCCTGCCATATCCGTTCTGTTTTACTCACAGACAAATGGTTAACAGTTTTACAAAATTCAGAGTGTTTCCTATCCAATGGTACCAAATATGTGCATATCCTATTTTCTGGGCCTGAATGGGAGGCATTTTACTTTGGGCACGCCAGGCTCTCCAAAACGGTCAAGTTGTGCAGTGATCCCTAAGAAGTTAACCCAACCCCTCTGAATCAGAGGTGGCCCGGGTCAGAGTAGTGCAGAAGGTGTCGTAGACTGAGACAGTGAAGAAAGTACAAAAGGGTGAATCAAGGGTGAAGGATTCTGAGAGGATCCCTGTGAATAGTAGATCTGTGCCAGAACAGAGGGACAGGTCAATGAGTGACATACGTTTCAGTAAAGTTGGCTTCTTAGCGTTGATAGCAATGGTTATACCGTAGAGATGGAATGTATAGTCACAGAAAATAGATGTTGTGGTGGAAGCTGCAGAGAAGTACTTTGGGGATACGAGATTTGACTTCAGAAGAGTTACAGCGTGTGTGTGTTGTGGTAGTGTCCCGTTCTATCATGCCGTTGGCCTGGGGTAGGAACAGATAGGGTTAAAGTAGTGGAATAAGGTCTGTCCTCTCTAGTGGATTAAGGTCTGTCCTCTCAGGTTGTTGGCCTGGGGTAGGAACAGATAGGGTTAAAGTAGTGGAATAAGGTCTGTCCTCTCTAGTGGATTAAGGTCTGTCCTCAGGTTGTTGGCCTGGGGTAGAAACAGATAGGGTTAAAGTAGTAGAATAAGGTCTGTCCTCTCTAGTGGATTAAGGTCTGTCCTCTCTAGTGGATTAAGGTCTGTCCTCTAGTAGAATAAGGTCTGTCCTCTAGTGGATTAAGGTCTGTCCTCTCAGGTTGTTGGCCAGGGGTAGGAACAGATAGGGTTAAAGTAGTGGAATAAGGTCTGTCCTCTCTAGTGGATTAAGGTCTGTCCTCTCAGGTTGTTGGCCTGGGGTAGAAACAGATAGGGTTAAAGTAGTGGAATAAGGTCTGTCCTCTAGTGGATTAAGGTCTGTCCTCTCAGGTTGTTGGCCTGGGGTAGGAACAGATAGGGGTTAAAGTAGTGGAATAAGGTCTGTCCTCAGGTTGTTGGCCAGGGGTAGGAACAGATAGGGTTAAAGTAGTGGAATAAGTTCTGTCCTCTAGTGGATTAAGGTCTGTCCTCTCAGGTTGTTGGCCAGGGGTAGGAACAGATAGGGTTAAAGTAGTGGAATAAGGTGATGGGTTATAATGAGTATAGGGTTAGTTGTTAGGGTAATTAAACATAGATGTGTATGTCTGTGTGTATATATAGATTTTTTCCTGGTTTCCCTTTCCCATTTTGTATCAAAGTGTAATGGATCTATACTTTAGTTCAGTTGGGGGCGGTAATGCAACATATTGGATGCCAACCGCCATTAAACCTCGCCGAAGAAGTGCAAGTCAGAAACTATTCCATGAAGTCCAAGGAAATGTCCGTAGAACTCAGAGAATTGTGATGAGGCCTTCGGAAAGTATTCACACCCCTTGACTTATTCTACATTTTGTTGTGTTACAGCCTGAATATAAAATAGATTACATTTAGATTTTTTTGGGGTCACTGGCTTACACCCAAACCCACATAATGAAAAGATTTTTTACAAATTAATTAAACATGAAAAGCTGAAATGTCTTGAGTCAATAAAGTAGTCAACCCCTTTTGTTGTGGGTAGCCGAAATATGTCCAGGAGTAAATATGTGCTTAACAAGTCACATAACACGTTTAAGTGTTTTAACCCCCCTAGAGTTGTCAATCTAAGTAACGTAATAATATAAATCCCCATTAAAATCCATCAGTTTAAGCTCGTAATATAGTTTAAACTCAGAGACATGTTTGCATTGGATGCATCTTAGTCCACCGAATCCGTTGATGTCGCGCTTGAAAGGCGGCAGAGCTAGAACGGTGTTTGTCAGACCATGAGACATCCCGGAAATCGGTCTTCTCACGAAAACGTCTGTAGTGTCCGAACGGTTTGTAGTGTCCGAAACTATTGGCCTACAAAATATGGGAAGGGGAGACTCTGACAAACACCATGGTGTTCTCCGTTTTGCTCTACGACCCCCACAAGTGTCAGGGGACTCGTCTGAAGTCCGTACTGTCTATGTGCCTATTTCTGATGGTATGCCCCCCCCCCCCACCCCCCCATACTGGACATCTCTGTAGTCTTTGACTTCAACCGATAGGTGACCAAGACGTATTGTGTGTATACATTGTTAGCAATTACTTTTATAATCTGCATTAGAGAAATTACCATAATACAAATTGCCAGTGGAATTTAAATCTTATTTGTTTTTGGGGTTCAGGAGTTTCTACCTGTTATTCTCCTTCAACTAACTGTTGCCAAGTGAGCACACAGCCACCGCCAAAGCTTTTTATCTCGCTGCGCATATAATGAGACAGGCGAGAGGAACGGGCTGCATGAGCTCTGGCCGCCACCCTCCGAGCGACAGCTTCGATCGCGGAGGTCAGAAAGTGTACGTGCATCGCACTGTGCCGGAGTGACAGGCGACGAGGCAAAAATAGCCCCCAGGTTTCTTCCTCACTGACTCTTTCCTATTTTGTTTAAGCATTCTCTCTTCTCTTTTGAAATGGCCAACTTTAAAGAAACACATCGTACATTCTCTGCACGCATGCACACCCAGGACCAGCGTTCGAGGTCCTGGCCCGCGCTGCCGTACCTCTTTGCCCGTCCAAATAAAATATTGAAATATTGATCATCATGCCCCGTGCGGAGGTTGCACGGACAGAAAGATATCGTCAAGCTCAGAGAAATTATTCGAGCGAGCCAAACCGCACCCCTCTTTCTCAGTATGTGCAGACCATGTATCTGATGCTGTCTGGATATAAATAGTATGGCATGTCATACTATTTATGTCCAGACAGCATCAGATACATGGCCTACATGTAGTAACACAAATATGCTTTCTCGGGTCAGATATTTTCAGCAGAGAGGAAGAGGCGAAGCGAGAGTCAGAATAATCCCAATAGATTTCTATGAGCTGAATATGCAGGACCAAAGCTTGTTGCCTGCCTTCCCATCTTTAGGACAACTACTCCCATTGTTAGGGCGGAGACATGAGTATCTTGTAATTACGTTTACGGGAAAGAGAAGTGCCTTTTAAAAATAAAACAATTGAGGGGGGGTCTTTGGGGGGGGGGGCACCAGATCCCTGGTTTCAGCCACTTTGGAATGGAAAGTTGTCCAGTGCACTGTTTGGATGCTGGCTTCCCTCCAACATTTTATAATGACTTCTGTCTAAATTAAAATCATTCAAAAACCTTCACCAGAGAGCATGACTTAGTCACAGAGGATCATTAGCTTATTATTTTTTTATGCTGTGGATTGTTTCAAATCACAAGTGTGCAGGCCTATGCCTATTTGGGAAGCCCACAGTTTGGAAAGAGCGCGTGCCAATAGTCCAATAGTCCAATAGACCAATAGGCAAATAGTCCAATAGACCAATAGTCCAATAGACCAATAGGCAAATAGTCCAATAGACCAATAGGCAAATAGTCCAATAGACCAATAGGCAAATAGACCAATAGTCCAATAGACCAAAAGGCACATAGTCCAAAAGGCAAATAGGCCAATAGACCAATAGTCCAATAGACCAATAGTCCAATAGGCCAATAGACCAATAGGCCAATAGTCCAATAGGCCAATAGACCAATAGTCCAATAGTCCAATGGTCCTGGCTGATTATTGAGTTGTGGCTGTCAGTGAAAAGCATCTAAAATATGTGTGAAGATAATTTGTCTTGAGTTTAATTTCAAAATGTTGAGACAAGAAGGGCAAAGATATGCTGCATCTCTCTCCAGAATGCACTCAGCTGTCTTCAGCCAATTCTTGGCTTTCATTGTGTGAATTGATTGCACTGATAGTTTTTTTTAAATACTTTGTATAAATTCCCCATTACATATGTCACCAGTAGGCCTAGTAAATGTTAGATCATTTGGTTACATAGATTATGTTAATGCATGTATTAATTAGGCTACAGTCACTTGCAATTCTCATTCTCGGAGTGGAAACATTGTTTGCATAATTCACAACCTGCTACACTTGTGAGGAACAAGTTTTGGTTCATTTCATAACCAGCATTTACGAAATGTATTAATTGTCTTTGGGCCAGAAGGGTTGCTGGATCGAATCCCCCGAGCTGACAAGGTAAAAATCGGTCGTTCTGCCCCTGAGCAAGGCAGTTAACCCACTATTCCCCGGGCACGGAAGAAGTGGATGCCGATTAACGGTGAATGTACACTAGACAGCGGTAAAGGAAAGCGCACCAGTTGTGACCCGCTGTGGCGGTGCTGGCAGCATATAGCAGCATGGTCAATTATGCGTCAAGGATTCAGCATAGCAAGTTTCTATCAAGGTCTGGTTATTAAATGGGTACATAGTTCAATAGTAATATCCTCTAAAACGCTCTGGTGACAATCAAACTTTGCTGCCCTGTTTCCAATCGTCCACATGGCTGGGAGAACATATTCCCGTAAGTAAATACATTTAGAAACTGTCCAAAAAACAAAACTGATGTATTATTAGCTAACTAGCTACAGTGCAGGCTAACTTAAATGAGCTGGCTGGTTGGCTCGCAAACTTTCTAGCCAACTTCACATAGTGTATAGATAGCCAGCTAAGGGAATGAAATATCACCATCTACCTAACTTCATATTAGCTGGATATCTTTGTTTTTTTTACATACGTAAACTCCAAATGCATTTGTAGGTAGCTTAGCTAACAGCCATGGAGGAGGGTGATAGGATAGCAGCCCCAACTGTCAGCGAGAGAGGAGGCTATTCTGGGCAGGGCAGGTACCTTTTGTGTAGCTCCTGTCCCTAGAGGTGAGGATGGAGATAATGGTAACATAATATTTAGTGTGGTGTAATTTGACTATAGTGAAGTCTGTTTCTTGTGAGTTTTTCTGCCCTCTGATAAAGAGAGCTATGAAAGCCTGTCTACATATGAAGAGGTCCCAGTGAAGAGCAGTGGTTCTCAGTCCTGGGGACTCAAAGGGGTGAACATTTCTGTTTTTGCCTCAGCACTGCACAGCTGATTCAATTGATCAACTCATCAAGCTTTAAGAGGTATTTATGTATTCATTTGTGATGCTATTCTTGATATGATCCTGTTATTGTCACATGCTGCACATAAACTTAGCAAAAAAAGAAATGTCCTCTCACTGTAAACTGCGTTTATTTTCAGCAAACTTAACATGTGTAAATATTTGTATGAACATAACAAGATTCAACAACTGAGACATAAACTAAACAAGTTCCACAGACATGTGACTAACAGAAATTTAATAATGTGTCCCTGAATAATGTGTCGTCCTCCCTCATGTGGTACCCTTCCTGCAGGCTCATTCTGGCCACACATGACAATGCCACCAGCCATACTGCTCGTTCTGTGCGTGATTTCCTGCAAGACAGGAATGTCAGTGTTCTGCCATGGCCAGGGGGTCAAAATCAAAAGTAACAGTCAGTATCTGGTGTGGCCACCAGCTGCATTAAGTACCGCAGTGCATCTCCTCCTCATGGACTGCACCAGATTTGCCAGTTCTTGCTGTGAGATGTTACCCCACTCTTCCACCAAGGCACCTCCCTCCGATCCAACAGGTCCCAGACGTGCTAAATGGGATTGAGATCCAGGCTCTTCGCTGGCCATGGCAGAACACTGACATTCCTGACACGTTCTCGGTTGAACTGTGTAAGGAGGTGACTAGAAACTAATGAGACCAATTGTTTGACCACAAGTGAGAGTTATTTGATATTGTTGAATTTTGTTTTGCTATTGCAGAAATGTGGTAAGAGGTTAATGGGAAATGGCGGTGAGTAGTGCGGATGAAATGTAGAAACAGTTGGTGAAGCAACAGCTCTGTTGGAATGAGAACAATATGAGTGTCAGTTCTGACAGTATGGAGTAGGAGGATGAGGGTCAAGGGCCGGGAATGGTCGGTAGTGGAAGAAGAGATCATGATATAGAAAGCAGTGGATCGTCTAGTAAAGAAAGCCTAAAGAGGGCTAAGGTAGGAAGCAAGAGTAGTGATGTGTTGGAGTTGGAAAGTGGTGATAGTGTTTGATGACACAGCAGCGTGTAAATGAGGCCCTATCTAACTAACTAATGCCGTAGAGAAAGAGGCAGGTAAAGTGAAATTAGCTTGGTTCATTGGAGCTGGTAGATTGTTAATATTGTGTGGTAGCCAGGCTCAGCAAGGGTAGATTTTGAAAATGGAAAAACTTAATGGGAAGAAGATTAAAAGCCATGTCCCTGGTGCTTATGCTAGATTAAGGGGAGTCATCACTGGGGTCCCTTTTTATCTATGTCCACAGATGATATTAAAGAAAATGTGAAGGGAGGCAGATTGAAGCCAAAAGGTTGATCACTAGGAAAGAGGGTCAAAAGTAGTGAAAGCTTATCAGTGATGCTGAGGTTTGAGAAAGTCATGCTGGGAAAAGTAGGATTCCTTAGTTTCAATGTTAGAGAATGTTTTCCCATATGCACTGCAGTGTTCTAAATAACAAATAATGTGACATGTATTTTTTGGGGCATTTGATTTGGCATGTTGTTTCACGGGACCTCCTATATATTTTGTTAATGGGTGTTATTGCAAAGACCATAGATGGCTTGTGAGTTTCAAGTTTGGGGAAGCTTACAATTTATCCTACCGTTTCTACCGATCTGCGTGCCAGTTATGATTATTTTTCTGTGCGAATTTGAATAATAATGTTTACAGACCCTGGTTCGATCCCAGGCTGTATCACAACCGGCCGCGAGCTGGAGTCCCATAGGGCGGCGCACAATTGGCCCAGCATTGTTTGGGTTAGGGGAAAGTTTGACAGGGGTAGGCCTGTCATTGTAAGCGTCATTGTAAATCAGTCAACTGGGTCAGGCCAGAAGCTGTTGCTAGCGAACTAGCAACATTGTATCAACTAGCTTATTCCGGGCCCTCAGACTTTCCTGCACCAGTGAGCTCGGGACAGACAGCTGATTTAAAAAAAATATGGGATCATCAGATCATGATATTTTGCTCTTTCAAAATCAAGGCTTGGTAATTAGCATGAGGTGAAGAAATAAATGACAGAAGCTCTGCTTATTAGTGGTGGACGTGGTGAGTTACTCAGCCTTGTCTCAGGGTGGTAAATTGGTGGTTGAAGATATCCCTCTAGTGGTGTGGGGGCCGTGCTTTGGCATAGTGTTATAGATGTTATGTTTTGATGACTAAATGTTTGTACTTAATTGATTCTTGTAAGGTAAGACTTTTACATACGTTATCTCTATCCCAATGTTCTGTTTACCATCAGGTTAATTACACACACACAGATCTATAATTGAAACACACCTTGTCCGACCATGCCTCTTGTTTCTTAAGAAACTAAGATGGTCTGTGTATACTCTCCGGGACAAGGAACTCAAAGGGGGGAGCTGTCCAAGGTTGACTTATGTGCAAAGATTGTGATAAGGAATGAATGGGTACTGTGGGAAGACACTATTTTCTTGGAGAGGGTGGGGGAAGTGGTGGGAATTTTGTATCTTTTGTATTTCAACATTGTACCATATAAAAGACTGTGTACACCTTTTAGAGCTCAGAGCTCTCCCATGAATAAATAATCCACATTTGACCATTATAGATTGGGCCTCTGTTTGTCTCATTTCAACCAGTATCTTACAAATACTGGGTAACAGACAGAGTTTGTTTAATTGAAGTTCAGTTTATGAACATTGAGAACGAAATTTCTATAACACATAGTGGGTGGGGTTATATCCTGCCTGGTTGGCCCTGTCCGGGGGTATCGTCGGACGGGACCACAGTGTCTCCCGACCCCTCCTGTCTCAGCCTCCAGTATTTATGCTGCAATAGTGTGTCGGGGGGTAGGGTCAGTCTGTTATATCTGGAGTATTTCTCCTGTCTTATCCGGTGTCCTGTGTGAATTTAAGTATGCTCCTTCTAATTCTCTCCCTCCCCTCCCAGAGGACTTGAGCCCTGGGACCATGCCTCAGGACTACCTGGTCTGATGACTCCTTGCTGTCCCCAGTCCACCTGGTCATGCTGCTGCTCCAGTTTCAACTGTTCTGCCTGCGGCTATGGAACCCTGACCTGTTCACCGTACGTGCTACCTTGTCCCGGGCCTGCGGTTTTCGACTCCCTTTCTCTACTGCACCTGCTGTCTCTAACTCTGAATGATTGCCTATGAAAAGCCAACTGACATTTACTCCTGAGGTGCTGACCTGTTTCACCCTCTACAACCACTGTGATTATTATTATTTGACACTGCTGGTCATCTATGAACGTTTGAACATCTTGGCCAGGTACTGTTATAATTACAACCTGGCACAGCCAGAAGAGGACTGAAGAGGACTGGCCACCCCTCAGAGCCTGGTTCCTCTCTAGGTTTCTTCCTAGGTTCCTGCCTTTCTATGGAGTTTTTCCTAACCACCGTGCTTCTACATCTGCATTGCTTGCTGTTTGGGGTTTTAGGCTGGGTTTCTGTACAGCACTTTGTGACATCGGCTGATGTAAAAAGGGCTTTGTAAATGCATTTGATTGATTGATGTAGCTGCTCAGTGTAAAGGAAAGAAAATATGTGCCAAGTGTGGAGGAGCACATGATTATGGTGAATGTGGAAGCAATGTGAAGGTTAAGTGCTGTAATTGTGGGGGAGAACACAGTGCAGCATTTGGTGGATGCGGCCGGTTTTGAGGCCTGTTTTGAGGCCTGTTTTGAAATCTTGTGCTCATGAATGTACAGTGTCAAAGGACACGTTGATAATGAATAAAGTTGACTTAATATATTCTATTGGTAAGGTTATCAATACGACTTGGGTTGTGGAAAGCAGAAATGCCAGGTTGAAGGTTATTCTGGAGACGGCAGAATACATATTTGGGGCAACACTGTTGAGTGTTAGATCAAGTTGAATGGGGGTAGAAGTTTCAGGGATTTATTTGGTTTGGAATTATATTTTCATGGTAGTACAGAATTGGACAGATCATGATTGATTGTGCGTTCCAGCACATTATTTATTTGTTCAACCAGGTAGGCCAGACCTGGCCAAGATAAAGCACAGCAGTGCGACAAAAAACAACAACACAGAGTTACACATGGGATAAACAAAAGTACAGTCAATAACAATTGAAAAGTCTATATACAGTGTGTGCAAATGGAGTAAGGAGGTAAGGCAATAAATAGGCCATAGTAGCAAAGCAATTACAATTTAGCAAATTAACACTGGATAGATGTGCAGATGATGATGTGCAAGTAGAAATACTGGTGTGCAAAAATAAAAAAATAAGTAAATAAAAACAATATGGGGATGAGGTAGGTAGTTGGATGGGTGGTGTACAGCTGCAGCGATCGGTGAGCTGCTCAGATAGCTGATGCTTAAAGTTAGTTAGTGAGGGAGATATGATATGTCTCCAACTTCAGCGATTTTTTTTTTTTTTTTGCAATTCATTCCAGTCATTGGCAGCAGAGAACTGGAAGGAAAGGCGGCCAAAGGAGGTGTTGGCTTTGGGGATGACCAGTGAGATATACCTACTGGAGCGCATGCTACGGGTGGGTGTTGTTATGGTGACCAGTGAGCTAAGGCGGAGCTTTACCTAGCAAAGACTTAGATGACCTGGAACCAGTGGGTCTGGCGACGAATATGTAGCGAGGGCCAGCCGACGAGAGCATACAGGTCGCAGTGGTGGGTGGTACATGGGGCTTTGGTGACAAAACGGATGGCACTGTGATAGACTGCATCCAGTTTGCTGAATAGAGTGTTGGAGGCTATTTTGTAAATGACATTGCCGAAGTCGAGGATCGGTAGGATAGTATGTTTGGCAGAGTGAGTGAAGGAGGCTTTGTTGTGAAATAGGAAGCCGATTCTAGATTTAATTTTGGATTGGAGTTGCTTAATATGAGCCTGGAAGGAGAGTTTACAGTCTAGCCAGACACCTAGGTATTTGTAGTTGTACACATATTCTAAGCCAGAACCGTCCAGAGTAGTGATGCTAGTCAGGCGGGCGGGTGTGGGCAGCAATCGGTTGAAGAGCATGCATTTATTTTTACTAGCGTTTAAGAGCAGTTGGAGGCCACGGAAGGAGTGTTATATGGCATTGAAGCTTGTCTGGAGGTTAGTTAACACAGTGTCCAAAGAAGGGCCAGAAGTATACAGAATGGTGTCTGCGTAGAGGTGGATCAAGGAATCAACCGCAGAAAGAGCGACATCATTGATGTATACAGAGAAAAGAGTCGGCCCGAGAATTGAACCCTGTGGTACCCCCATAGAGACTGCCAGGGGTCCGGACAACAGGTCCTCCGATTTGACACACTGAACTCTATCTGAGAAGTCGTTGGTGAACCAGGCGAGGCAGTCATTTGAGAAACCAAGGCTGTTGACTCTGCCGATAAGAATACGGTGATTGACAGAGTCGAAAGCCTTGGCCAGGTCGATGAAGACGGCTGCACAGTACTGTCTTTGCATCCGTGACCAGCTAGGAAATCGGATTACACAGCGGAGAAGGTACAGTGGGATTCGAAATGGTCAGTGATCTGTTTGTTAACTTGGCTTTCGAAGACTTTGGAAAGGCATTGCAGGATGGATATAGGTTTGTAACAGTTTGGGTCTAGAGTGTCACCCCCTTTGAAGAGGGGGATGACCGCGGCAGCTTTCCAATCTTTAGGAATCTCGGACGATACGAAAGAGAGGTTGAACAAGCTAGAAATAGGGGTCCAGATTAGAAAGAGAGGGTCCAGATTGTCTAGCCCAGCTGATTTGTACAGGTCCAGGTTTTGCTACTCTTTCATAACATCTGCTATCTGGATTTGGGTGAAGGAGAAGCTGGGGAGGCTTGGGCAAGTAGCTGCGGGGGGTGCGGAGCTGTTGGCTGGGGTTGGGGTAGCCAGGAGGAAAGCATGGCCAGCCGTAGAGAAATGCTTATTGAAATTCTCGATTATCGTAGATTTATCGGTGGTGACAGTGTTTCCTAGCCTCAGTGCAGTGGGTAGCTGGGATGAGGTGCTCTTATTCTCCATGGACTTTACAGTGTCCCAGAACTTTTTGGAGTTAGAGCTGCAGGATGCACATTTCTGTTTGAAGAAGCTCGCCTTTGCTTTCCTAACTGACTGTATTGGTTCCTGACTTCCCTGAAAGTTGCATATCGCGGGGACTATTCGAAGCTAGTGCAGTACGCCGCAGGATGTTTTTGTGCTGGTCGAGGGCAGTCAGGTCTGGAGTGAACCAAGGGCTATATCTGTTCTTAGTTCTACATTTTTTGAAAGGGGAATGCTTATTTAAGATGGTGAGGAAATTACTTTTAAAGAACAACCGGGCATCCTCTACTGACGGGATGAGGTCAATATCCTTCTAGGATACCCGTGCCAGGTCGATTAGAAAGGCCTGTTCGCAGAAGTGTTTTAGGGAGCGTTTGACAGTGATGAGGGGTGGTCGTTTGACCGCGGACCCATAACGGATGCAGGCAGTGATCGCTGAGATCCTGATTGATAACAGCAGAGGTGTATTTGGAGGGCAAGTTGGTCAGGATCATATCTATGAGGGTGCCCATGTTTACGGATTTAGGGTTGTACCTGGTGGGTTCCTTGATAATTTGTGTGAGATTGAGGTCGTCTATCTTAGATTGTAGGATGGCCGGGGTGTTAAGCATATCGCAGTTTAGGTCACCTAGAAGAGCGAACTCTGAAGATAGATGGGGGGCAATCAATACACATATGGTGTCCAGGGCACAGCTGGGAGCTGAGGGGGGTCTATAACAGGTAGCAACAGTGAGAGACTTATTTCTGGAAAGATTCATTTTTAAAATTAGAAGCTCTAACTGTTTTGGCATAGACCTGGAAAGTATGACAGAACTTTGCAGGCTATCTCTGCAGGAGATTGCAACTCCTCCCCCTTTGGCAGTTCTATCTTGACGTAAAATGTTGTAGTTGGGGATGGTAATCTCAGAATTTTTGGTGGCCTTCCTAAACCAGGATTCAGACACGGCAAGGACATCAGGGTTGGCGGAGTGTGCTAAAGCAGTGAGTAAAACAAACTTCTGGAGGAGGCTTCTGATGTTAACATGCATGAAACCAAGGCTTGTACGGTTACAGAAGTCAGTAGGTGGCGGCATGCACTTAAACGGACTGCCATGATATCCTAGTTTTTGTTTACTTTCAATTTCTTCTTTGTATACTTTTCTTGGATAACACAAGCATAGTTTATTGCAAGAGTATATTATTTTGGGTAGGTTGCAATTGATGTGAAAATATTGAAAATCTAATTAGCATTGCCTCCACCGTCATCTGTCATGTGCATGCAACTGGAGAGCTAAATGCCTTCTCATTCTTTTCATTTAGTTCTAAATGAGAACATTTACAATGTACATTGCAGTTATGTCTAAAAAGTAGCCCTAAGTTAATTCAGCCATTTATCTATGGCAATTGAAGATTGCACGGCCCATATCCCATAGGGCGGTGCACAATTGGCCCAGCGTTGGCTGGGGTAGGCCGTCATTGTAAATAAGAGTTTCTTCTTGCTGTTTTTATTACTTAAACGTATCCGTGCTAAATCTGCTAATGTCTTGCTGATGTTATTGATAAGATTAAGGAATGTGGAGAACAGTCATTTGTAGGCTAGGCAAAGTATGTGTTTGGTGCTTCATGGGCATGTTTTTATTAAACATGATGTGGATGAACAAAATACTTGTATTTGTACTGTATATTATGATGCAAGAAGGTTGCAAGATACAGTTCATCAACAGGTAGGCCTAGGTTTCACACCTGGGGTTTTCTTCCATTACATGTTTCTCTTTTGTTCCGATTTGAAATGGACTGCACTCAAGCAACCACTTTGTCAGTTGGTATCCCAATGTGCTCATTAATTCGAAGGTAGTCTATTCAGTCTTCTTACAGCTGCTGTCTGTGCAGAGCGCTTTGAGTCTGGCGAGAGATTATTTCCAACGTAACCTTTCAACCATTAATTAATTAAATGACAATTGGGTTGTTGAGTTAAGTGCAGTTGAATTAAGTGCAGCTTGGAAGTTATTTTATTTAAAATGGCTGCTATTTTCGAATAGGAATCATCGATTGTAATTTGAACATTTTTAGTGATGAAACAAACCTGAACATATTTTTGCTATGTTCAGAGTGAGTTAGGATCCCCTATGAGTTGAGATCACTACCTAGGTACTGCTGCTGTGAAGTTCTGCAAGGGACTTTTCAAAAGGTCTGTTGCTCAAAGGTTCTGCAGCCTGTCAGAGCAGCAGAATGTGTTCCATTCAATATATCCAGGTGTATTCCTGAAATTTGTGCCATCTCTACGGGGCCTGTCCGTCTTTATGAATACAGTCATCGTGATTGAGACCCACCCACGGACCGACCCCGAGGCAAGGACTTCATTAACTGTCGAGTGCACATTCTTCGACTCCATCGGAGAGACACACACACACTGAGCGGTAGTATTTAGAAAACTATATTCCCCTCCTCCCCAAATTCCTTCAAACAGACGGCCCTTAATGAACTCGGTGGATTGCCCTCGCAAGTGCTCTCCGCACACAATACTACACCTAATGAGTACTGTATGCAAAGAATACGCAGTTGGAATGTGCCAGGAAGTGCCTTACATGCAAATGAGGTCCCAACTCATTCATTAAATGCCTCAGCTATTAAAACCGGTCTGATTCGGCTTTCTCTCTTACTGTTCCGAGAGCCGCAGCCTGGCGGTATTTAGCTAAATGCCCAGAGTGTATTCCAGGGCATCTTGTATAATGAGGAGAATGTTGACGGGATACAAGGTGGGTTGTTAACTCTGACAGTTTGCCACTCAAACATAACAGTAACAATAACGCAGAGGTGCCATGCCAATCAGTGATACAAGACTTTAATTTGCGTCTTCCTGGTAATCATTTTCCTGGACACATACAGGTGGTGTTTTAGTTAAGCGTCATCCCTGACCCCTAGATGGTAATTAGCTGGTTGTAAAAGAAACCGTGCAATTACCAGACTATGTTTTTCTGATAGCTCTATGTTCCTTCTGTATGTATGGCTCTTATGTATGACCCAAAGTGGCAGAGATTACTCTAAATTGCTTTGACAGTCTTGACTCTACCTGACAGTGCAACAAGGTATGATTGTCACACGCTCCATGAATGAATACATATGAGAGAGGTAGAGCGAGAGAGTCCGAGAGGTGTTGAGAGGAGTTACTCAAGGGAGGTGTATGAGAGAATGCGAGAAAACAGAGGCCTTGATAATATGCAATTTGCATGAGGTAGTATTGTTTTAATGGAACCACTGGCTCTGAGAATTGCTCTGGGAATGAGAAAAAGAGTGGGGTGTGGAAAATACTAGGGGAGCTCGGCTCTCCTTTTTCAAGACCGTTTAAGATTATTTCTTGCAATGGGGGGAAAAATGTTTCATTTTTCACCCTTGCTCGATATGCTGGTGTTGACTACAGAGCGAGACTTCCTCAGAGAACAAGCTATTGTTTTTCCTTGTCTGTGACACCTTGCTAGAACAAATGTTCAGCACCGTTTAAAAGAGAGGAATCTAGCACTTATGCACCTATAATGGGTGGTTTGAAATGCATTTGTTTCCTTTTCCTACACTAGGTAAAAGCTTGTAGGCCTATGATGTATTTGGACCCTGACAACCGTAAGTGTAGTCCAGTGGCGGTCAGTGCCATTTCAGATGAGGGAGGACAATGTTTTGTTTTCATGAACATGGGCCTTATTTCTATTACAGCGTATTGGATGATTTATTCAGCTGCATTTGCTATCTAAGTAAGTGAGAAAAAAATGACTCTCTCTCTTGCGTCTCCTTCATTAAGGAAGAAATTCCTTTGTTCAAAAAAGTATCCTTGAGTCAACTACTCACCACATTTTATGCAGTGCTAGCTAGCTGTAGCTAATGCTTTCAGTACTAGATTAATTCTCTGATCCTTTGAGTGGACATGTCAGTTCACGCTGCAAGAGCTCTGATAGGTTGGAGGACGTCCTCCGGAAGTTCTCATAATTACTGTGAGAACCATGAGCCTCCTAGGTTTTGTATTGAAGTCAATTTACTCAGAGGAGGACAGAAGGTAGCTGTCCTCCGGCTACACCAGGGTGCTACCATACAGAGTGCTGTTGAGGCTACTGTAGACCTTCTTTTCAAAATAGGTATTATTTAGTGACGTGATTATATTGAGTACAGTTTTATCGAAAAATTTTAACTTTTTAAATGTTTACATTTTTTTTTTTTATGAAATTCCCTGAGGAGGAGGGTCCTCTCCTTCCTCCTCTGAGGAGCCTCCACTGGTGTAGTCACTTTTGTTTTGGGATTTACCGTTTCGAATTTCACAGAATCAGATGATAGATGTGCATAGTTCCCCCACATTATACTATTATTAGTTTGACAATTATATATTATGCAACATTGAAATAATACATGTGTGTTTCTGTAGCATGAGGCCAGCTTGATGTACAAGTACACAACGCTATTCCCAATGCCATAACAAAAAGAAAAGTTACATGAAAGTTGTGTCTTGTTATCGTCTAATCATTAGACCCTTCTTTCTAAACGGTGCATGGGGGCCTGGGGAGTTGTTTTCCAACACTTCTCCATAGTAGAATGTTTAATGATGGCTGGGGAATGGCTGTCCCGCTGTGCAATGATGTCCCAACCACCTGGTGATGAGTGCACTCCTTGGAACCTCTCCCAGTATGTGTGTTTATATGCGTTTGCGCCATTCTGTTGTGTGTGTGTGTATATACTAGTGTGGATTCTGACACTGACATTCTCAGGAATGGGTTGCCATTGAAATACATTTTTTAGCAGTTGATACTGCACAAATAGGTATTAGGATGTAACTAAGGGTACCATTTAATGCAATCGTTTGTAAATATTTATTCAGCTCAAGGTTGAATAACTTTTTTACATTTTAGATAAAAACAGTTCCCCTTTGCTGAGGTGAAAAGGTGTCTCACTACTGGCTGAACTAAGCCCCTCTCCCAAAAAGAGCAGATCCATCTTAATATCAAACCATGTGGCGGGCCTGTCTGTTTTTCAAATTCATTAGTAGGCCTTTTCACCTAGAGTATGTTGACCTATTGGTCTTTTTTGCTCTAGTGGATGGTATTTTTGGCAAAGTTGAGGCTCATACAGGAAGCAACATAATCCATATTTTGTTCACCAAGGCCTAGTGCTGTCAAAGACCTTAGAATTGCCATGAAGCTCCTCTTCGCAGCAGGTGCCTAGCTCTCACTTTGTTCTCACCACTCAAACTCAGTGGGTCTGCTACTCTACTCAAAAGTGACCAGAGAAAGATAAGGATCCTTTGAGAGTTCTGAGAAGATGCCTGATCTGCCCAAACTATTAAAGGGTTCACAGAGCAAGGAACTGCACCTGCTGTCTGTAGATTTGATCCAACCTGTGATTCATACTGTACCCCCATGTGGAGTCTAGGTGATTCACATTGGCTCTGTCCCAAATAACACCCTATTCCCATATGAGAATGTTTGATGATGGGCTCTGGTCAAAAATAGTGCACTGTATAGGGAATAGGAAGTCCATTTGGGATGCAACCCCATGTGACTCACCTGCTCTTTGATGGTGATAGAGGGGAAGGAGGGAGGAACATCTGCGATTCCCCTCGTAGGCCCCTTCGTGGCTCCCCTTGCAGTCTTCTATATCTCATCAGAAGACCAATGATCTCAGCCGTTGGATCCCTCTAAACATGGATTCACCTTCCACTGCGTGTAGTCCTAATGGGCAGCTTCACAGGCCTGGACGGACCACTTCACGATGCCTCAGTGTGTTTAGTTTTCACTGCAGTTTGTGATGGTTGAGAACATTTTGTAAACTGGACTTTTGTGATGGTTTTGCAATGATCATAGATCCACAGAGGTCAAATATTTTATTTCATGGTCCCATGCCTTGTGAAAACAGCTTATGGTCATGACTTTCTTCACCATCAGCAGAGCAATAGATTAAAGCAGATTAAATTCGGCACTGACGAATCTCTGGCTGATGCAATCGCATGCAAATGACGTTTCCCGTCTCCCCTCGTAAGTACGTCTGACTTTCCGATTTAGAGAAAGTAAGTGGCTCAGGCACGGTTAAACGTATTGCAAGGCGGAATTACGTCGACGTCTGATCAGCAACACCATAAACACCATGAGACAAGCCAGCAAGAGCAACTCTCAACTCCCCTCAAGGAGATTGTCCATCTTTATTCCTCCACCTGTTCCCC
>QNTS01003548.1:75699-107899 GCA_003317085.1 Hucho hucho | reverse complement strand
CCCCCCCCCCCCCCCCCCTTGTCTGGCGGCTCAGTTTGTAATAAAAAGACTATCAGTCAATCATTCGTGTGACTTGGTGAGTCCTTCACTCATCCTCACTTGGTGAGTCCTTCACTCATCCTCACTTGGTGAGTCCTTCACTCATCCTCACTTGGTGAGTCCTTCACTCATTCTCACTTGGTGAGTCCTTCACTCATCCTCACTTGGTGAGTCCTTCACTCATCCTCACTTGGTGAGTCCTTCACTCATCCTCACTTGGTGAGTCCTTCACTCATCCTCACTTGGTGAGTCCTTCACTCATCCTCACTTGGTGAGTCCTTCACTCATTCTCACTTGGTGAGTCCTTCACTCATTCTCACTTGGTGAGTCCTTCACTCATCCTCACTTGGTGAGTCCTTCACTCATCCTCACTTGGTGAGTCCTTCACTCATTCTCACTTGGTGATCTCCCGATCGCATCAGAAATGAAAATAGAGACGAACACTTGTTTTTCTGCTCGTCCCCCTCAAAAATACGTAATAATCCAAATGGATTTATTCCAACACTGTCTCTTTGGTGTGGAGAAAGGGAGAAACTCATATATTTCAATTGAATCGAATCACACTTGTTTTCCAAGGATACTAAAGTTGTAAGAATGTTTGGATGCGTTTCGGTTATGTTCTCACCAGTGTAATGATCCCTAGATAAATAACAACCGCTGTATTCATCTTTATGGCTGTAGTTGTTGTATTGGTTTATATAGTAAAGGAGTCATAATTTTAAGGGTAGTTGGTACACTGTGATTGAGTCACAACCTTATGGTTTTGTAGTGATAGTTGTTACAATATAGGCATGTTGTCTTTATAGTTGTGCAGTGATTGTTGGTACACTGTAGTCGTATTGGTGTATAGTCACAGCTCCTTATCTGAATAACCCAAGCATCCATTCAATGCATTTTGTCCTCTCAGCTGAAAAGCCATCATTTATTAATACACCAGTGGTGCCCATTGAGGCGTGGGACAACCCCCCACCCCGCCTCTTCCCTCAAACTTCTTCTTCCTCAGAGATTGTTTACCCTCGAGGCAGCAGACACAAGTATCTCTTTCTTTCAAACTTTTAAAACGTTTTGTTTTTACATCCCTCAACGTTTTGTTTTTATGTTGCTTCTCAGAATGTATTGGCACCACTTGCATTCTGGTTTGCTTCCAGTGTTTGATACTGATCTGTTCAGACAGTGTACACAGAGTTGTGATGCTTGTTGGTTTGGCATCTACATTGTCATTGTGGGATTCATTAATATACTCTTTGGGCAGTTTAAGAGAATACTTTTAGTGCAGTTCGGTTCAATAGCCAGCTACCCAAATAAACCATCTTAAAAAAAAGGAACAATACATTTTTTGGGAATTGACCGAAACAACTTTGGCATTGTTGTTCCTTCGATTCTCATCAGAATCATCGACTGGATTGACAATCCAAATCTCATCTTTTGTGATCTTTCTCGTTAGACTTGTCTTTCTTTTGTCTATACTTGCACTCTCTCTCTCTCTACCAACTCTCCCTCTCCTCTAATTACAGTCATTCAGCAGTGGGGGCCCAGTGCCCACCTTGATGCATGGAATTCCTTTGCCACGGGAGCATGACAACTCTGCCCACAATTCTGTAATGGGTCTCGGTGATGCAGGTACAGCGGAGTCAGGCGCAGGACAACAGAGATGAGTATTCATCAACTTTACTCAAAAAGAAGACAATACACGTAGTGATATACAATCTCACGAAACAACGGACCAATATTGCAACGAATAATCACGCACAAAACCATGGGGGAAACAGAGGGTTAAATAAGGAACATGTAATTATGGGAATGGAAACCAGGTGTGTAAGAAATGAAGACAAAACCAATGGAAAGATGGCTCGGTGGCGGCTAGAAGATCGGTGACGTCGACCGCCGAACGCCACCCGAACAAGGAGAGGGACCAACTTTGGCGGAAGTCGTGACAGAGACATCTGTGGCATTGTGATGTGTGACAAAACGGCACATTTTAGAGTGGCTTTTTATTGTCCCCAGCACAAGGTGCACCTGTGTAATGATCATGCTGTTTAATCAGCTTCTTGATATGCCACACCGTTTCAGCTGGATGGATTATCTTGGCAAAAGAGAAATGCTCACTATCCGGGATGTAAACTAATTTGTGCACAACATTTTGAGAGAAATAAGATTTTTTGACTGTATGAAAAATTGTTGGTGATCTTTTTATTACTGCTCATGAAACATGGGACCAGCACTTTGCATTTATATGTTTGTTCAGTGTAGCTTGTACTTTAGTTCTCAGATCATTTCAATGTTTAGGATCCATTTAACAAGGAACTAGACTCCCACAAAGCTTTCTTTACTTCTGAACATTGACTTCAAAAGACCCAACTTGGATTCCTTGTTGCATGTCTTTTATTGATGGAGCCTTTACCTACATTTACCTGTTTTGTTTTTAGCCTCTTTTCTGTAATGTCTAATATTCCTCCTGACCCAGCACCACCGGTATCCCCCTGTGAGCTTGTCGAGATTAAAAACAAAAGAGATGGATATCATTTCGAGGCAAGGTAACAGAAGTGCTCGCTTGTGTAAAGAAATCATTCGTCTGGAAGCCCAATGTCTTTGTGCTTTTGATTGCTGTTTGTTAGACTTTATGATGTTTTGAGTCTTGTCTTTCTCGCAGACTCTCTTAACACTTTTTTTGGTTACTACATGATTCCATATGTGTTATTTCACAGTTTTGATGTCTTCACTATTATTCTACAATGTGGAAAATAGAAAAAATAAAGAAAAACCCTTGATTGATTAGGTATGTCCAAACTTTTGACTGGTACAGTATATATCAGCTAGAAATGGATTAGTATGCCAGCTGAGCATTTCATGATGTTGTCAGTTAATTAACTGCCTTCTGCCCACTCATTGACTGACATGGTGTCAGTGTTGAATGGAAGACAAGACTATCAATAGCGGAGAGCGGAGCTGCATATAGATGGCAACCCCCCCACATGCACTTACCACACAATGTCATGTTTGCTAAGTTTGTATTGTATTGTTTTTTTTTTTCGTCATTAGCACAGTATACATGGTCCCAATTCTAGCTCCAAGACGCCAGCAATTTGAAAAAACTAAAATGTAGATTGTGCTGATTTATTGCTATGTGGAACCAATATGTTGCGCACCGTAGTTTAAAAACTCAGTGGCTAGTGGTAAAACAATGACGTCATATCTGAATTCCAACATCTTTATGCACCTTCGCCATTGTTCTGCCAGATGGAGTGTTTACTTCTAGGAACGGCTGTCATTCAATATGAGCCATTGGTCTGACAGAGTCAGTGTTTACTTCTAGGAACGGCTGTCATTCAATATGAGCATGAAGAAAAACCACCTGGACCCACAAAGCATCTCAGAAATGGTCCTCGGGAAACCAGTTTTTTTAAGACAAAAAAACCTCCCAGCTCAGAGTAGGTTTTCGGATGATGTTAAACAGACAAACTGAGCCAGGAGTAAAATCAACTTATACAATCTCAACTGGTAATCAAAGAAAAATGGTGATGACGCTCATTGGCATTGTTGCAAATGATGGGGAATAACCAATCGCGATGAGGCATCGGCAGTTTTGAAATGTATAGGACACTTCAGGCAACCATGGTGAATGTGACTACATGAAATGTTTTATATAATTTATGACACAATCACTTTGCTCTCAACTCTTAATTATTACCTGATATGTTGGCATGCTTAACCCTTTTTTTTTCTTCAACCAATTCGGATGGTTGTTGAAAAGCTGTATTTTGACAATATTACCGTTATAACAACACACTCGACACTTCCCACAGTTGTCTAACAACTCTAAATCACTTTGGCACAGTAGGCATCAAGTAACATGCCGATGTATGATACAACGTTAGAACTTTCAATCATTTTCATCGAACACAATCAAAGTTAACATAGGCCCTAAATGCTTTCAATTGCCCAACTTATAGGCATGTCCAATTTAGGCATGTTTTTGTACAATATGGTGTTGCGCTCCAAAGGGATATCTTGAAATAATGTTATATCTATTTATACAGTTGAAGTTGGAAGTTTACATACACCTCAGCCAAATACATTTAAACTCAGTTTTTCACAATACCTGACATTAAATCTGAGTAAAAATTCCCTGTCTTAGGTCAGTTAGGATCACCACTTTATTTTAAGAATGTGAAATGTCAGATTAATAGTAGAGAGAATGATTTATTTCAGCTTTTATTTCTTTCATCACATTCCCAGTGGGTCAGAAGTTTGCATACCAATTGAGTATTTGGTAGCATTGCCTTTAAATTGTTTAACTTGGGTCAAATGTTTCGGGTAGCCTTCCACAAGCTTCCCACAATAAGTTGGGTGAATTTTGGCCCATTCCTCCTTACAGAGCTGGTGTAACTGAATCAGGTTTGTAGGCCTCCTTGCTCGCACAAGCTTTTTCAGTTCTGCCCACAAAGTTTCTATAGGATTGAGGTCAGGGCTTTGTGATGGCCACTCCAATACCTTGACTTTGTTGTCCTTAAGCCATTTTGCCACAACTTTGGAAGTATGCTTGGGGTCCTTGTCCATTTGGAAGACCCATTTGTGACCAAGCTTTAACTTCCTGACTGATCTTGAGATGTTGCTTCAATATATCCACATAATTTTCCTCATGATGCCATCTATTTTGTGAAGTTCACCAGTACCTCCTGCAGCAAAGCACCCCCACAACATGATACTGCCACCCCCGGTTGGGATGGTGTTCTTCGGCTTGCAAGCCTCCCCCTTTTTCCTCCAAACATAACGATGGTCATTATGGCCAAACAATTCTATTTTTGTTTCATCAGACGAGAGGACATTTCTCCAAAAAGTACGATCTTTGTCCCCATGTGCAGTTGCAAACCGTAGTCTGGCTTTTTTATGGCGATTTTGTAGCAGTGGCTTCTTCCTTGCTGAGCGGCCTTTCAGGTTGTGTCGATATAGGACTCGTTTTACTGTGGATATAGATACTTTGTACCTGTTTCCTGCAGCATCTTCAGAAGGTCCTTTGCTGCTGTTCTGGGATTGATTTGCATTTTTCGCACCAAAGTACGTTCATCTCTAGGAGACAGAACGCGTCTCCTTCCTGAGCGGTATGACGGCTGTGTGGTCCCATGGTGTTTATACTTGCGTACTCTTGTTTATACAGATGAACGTTGTACCTTCAGGCGTTTGTAAATTGCTCCCAAGGATGAACCAGACTTGTTGAGGTCTTTTTTTCTGAGGTCTTGGCTGATTTCTTTTGATTTTTCCCACGATGTCAAGCACAGAGGCACTGAGTTTGAAGGTAGGCCTTGAAATACACACACAAGTACACCTTCAATTGACTCAAATGATGTCAATTGACTTTAGAATCGTCTGATAGGCTATGCCATCATTTTCTGGAATTTTCCAAGCTGTTTAAAGGCACAGTCAACTTAGTGTATGTAAACTTCTGACCCACTGGAATTGTGATACAGTGAATTATAAGTGAAATAATCTGTCTGTAAACAATTGTTGGAAAAATTACTTGTCATGCACAAAACTATAGTTTGTTAACAAGAAATTTGTGGAGTGGTTGAAAAACGAGTTTTAATGACTCCAACCTAAGTGTCTGTAAACTTCTGACTTCAACTGTGTGTGTGTGTTTAATTTTTTTGCCTTTTGGTAAAGTATTTAGGCCTATCATATGAAATCGGCTTCATGTGAAATCATTGTCAAAAGTGTGAGAGATGGGGGGCCTCCCGAGTGGCGCGGTGGTCTAAGGAACTGCATCGCAGTGCTAGCTGTGCCACATTACGACAGCTCACGAGGTCTCCTAAATATCTCTGTTGACTAGGTGGGACTCTTAGGACTAAAGAGGCTTCATACATAGTTTTTATTTTCCCATTTCTACTCTTAGGTGCTTTGTGGATACGGCCCCAGTGCCCTGTTTGAATACTCTTCAAGGGCATACATTTTTCCCTTCTTTGAAGTAGCCTAATCACTGACTGATCATCTGTTGTGACTGGATTGGTGCAAGGAAGCTTCCCATTGTATTTGCTTTCACCTATTAAAATGTCAGATGGTCAGTTACTTCAAGGAAGGATGCATTTTGAGAGTATTCGAACAGGGCCTTGGCCTATTAGGTAAGGATGAGTTACTTAAGCTTGTATCCATTCTGTATGTGCTGCAGAGAATTCTAGTCTTCTATCTATGTATGACATGGCAACGATAGAAGACTAGAGTTGGCTACATTACACACAGTATGAAGACGAGGGTAAGACAGTGGCAGTACAGCCTTTTCTCTGATGAATAAAGAACAGGCCTATCTTGGAAGTGGCTGCTGCTGCAAAGCTTCAAAACTTCCCGGGAGGCATAACCCTTAGTGCTGGGGCAAAGCAGTGCGAATTGGAGTGACGAATGTGTATTATTGTTTTTTTCTTTTGCTTCAGACTCTGCGAGGCACCGGCTCGTAACCTAAAGGAAAGAAAAGGGTGGGAAGGGGGGGCAAGGACATGAATTGTGAATGACAGATTTGTCAGAGAAGAAGAAAAGTATTGCATAGCAACTTTTTTTTGACAGCGATATAGTAGTTAGATCGGGGAGGATGCAGCTAGGAATGTTTTGAAGACAACTTGTCCGACTTCTTTTTCAAGTAAAGGAAAAAAAAAAAAAAAACTTGCAAGTACTGTAAGGCTGACTGTTCCTCAGTGGAATTATTCTGAAACTTGGGTTATACCAACATAGCATAACTTGTTGAATAGTGCTGTGACTGGGATTGTCCATGAAATTCAGGCATCTGGCACATTTTATGCTGAAATGCTGATCATTGTGCCTGTCAAATAACCAGTACATTACCTTGGACTGTGAGAAGGTAGTGAATTGAATTTCAAACATACAGTAAATCTAATGCTGCCCAGTAGTATATCACCATATGAGCTTTGTAACTTGCAGTTTTCCATGTACAGTACGATAGTTGTTTTCGAGTGTTATCGCTTTCAAAACACGTAGACATGAGCGCCTTGCTACATTTTATTGTGCAGTGTATTTGACTGCTTTGAGCCTTACTTCTTATATGTAGATCACACACAGTTGGATTTGGGAACTGCAAAATGAGAACTATATTAAATCTCTGGTCTGTTCCCGAGCGAAGACAGGCAGCTACATAAATATGGTGGGTTAAACTACCCTGGCAACATTTTGGGAGCTATTAGTCTGAAGAATGCTGAATTTATATCAGTTAATTACTGCTCCTGAGCAATCCGAAAAGCACATGCAGTTCAAGACGGGGCCTCACTGTACTGCATATCTACGAGGACTACTAAGTGCCGCTGGAGAACTGGCCTGGATCTTAAATCCCTTTGCTGTAGTTTTTTTCAGATCAATAACTCCCAACTTTGGAAGGATGAAGCTCGGTGCCTATTGGATTGATGTTTCTTCCCAGGGCAGGCGAACCCTCTCAGTAAATACATCTGCATTCACGCAGCTCTCTGTTCAATCACAGCGCTTTGGCTCCAGCATTACAAGATAGCTTCGCTTTGGAACACGCACAGGGAGTTATTGGCATATCCTGCAAAGGGAGAGTCTTACTGACTGCTCGAGAGCCTTCATCGCAAATTGGCAAAGCGGTGTCGGTCTATTGGTGTCTAGATGTCTCATGTTAAAATGAGGATAATGTTTAAAGAGTGCTTTTTTTTTTGTGTCGACCTCATTAAGAGTAATTAAGTCGCCCCAGAAGTTGCAAACAAAACTAAGATTTTAAAACTCCCCTCCACTCTAGAAGGATTGCTTAGCGTTACACAGTAGCATCCATTGGGAGTTTGTTTCTTTGAAATTGTATCACAGCTCTATGAATGTGTAATAATTTGAACCTATCATGTAGTCCAAAATATTCATACCCGACTTGATGTAACTACCCTATAAATACATATTTTGATGGTCCTTAGTATAAAGTGGGACTGTTGAGTGTTTTCATTCCAAGTCATCGTCATTAATTACACAACAGGGCTGTTTGCACAATATTGTCTGAGTTGTCGACTGCATGCATTGTCATGATATAGGTCGGGCATTGTCTTGACATGTGTGGATGTTGAGACCATAGTCTTTATATTGACCTACTGTACACAAGACTCTAATTAGGACTATCGGATGCAGAAAATGTAATTTCCGTGTGTATGTAGCCTGTAATAGCCTTGTCCCAATTAGATTATATTAGCCTTAACTCTTAAGCCCTAAACCCAGATCCCTGATATTCAGAGACCTTTACCTTTTCACCGACAGGGCCTCTCTTGGCTTTTATCCCTCCAGATAGTGCCCTACTGTGTTGTCACCCGGGCAGACAAGTAATCAATGGATTTCTATCAAAATAGAAACAGAATGCTGTTAAATGAGTAATAACACGTCCATATCCTCAGCTTGTTTTATGACCGCACTTGCTGGCTTCAGGCTCGTCCGCCCTCAATCTTGCCAAAAATAGAAGTTACACTGTCATTTGCTTGAAATGACATTGGCAGCGCTTTAAAAAGAGGAATATTTAAAAAGCGTGTTTTAATCAATGGCTGTGATGGGGAAAGGATGGCGACGGGGACGGTGTAATGTTTGCGCATCCTGGTGATGAGTCATGAATCATCCTCCCCTCCTTCCACGTAATTAATTGAGGGGTTCGCCACGTTGTTTTAGTCTTCATTCATCCGTGTCATCCTAATGGTCATCGGTCAGCCCCCCCCCCCACACACACACACCCTCTAAATGTGTACCTTCAGTATTGCAGCCCCCCCCCTAAACTGTCATTATCGGGTCATCCACGCCGCAACGCCACCTCTCTACATTGCCATTAAACACCACACAAAAAATAAAATCTTTGCATTTCTTGGCCATCATATAATTCAAAACATCAAAAAGAAATGGCTTTAGGTGTACTCCAAATAATGTGTTTCATCTCTCCCTCAATCACCTTCCATTCAAAGCCATAATAACATCGTCATATTCCAGTCATATTTCTCCGGTAAAAGTGGACCCTCTTTGACATTGAATTATACCGTGACAACGCCAGTGAATGACAGTGTCCTTGAGTTTGACAGGAACCATCCTGTAAATTAGTTTTTTCCTGTGGTCCTGTCTATTCAGAGTGTCTTTAAAGACCAACCACCTCATACTCCTCCACTCAGGCGTCTGCTCATCTGCTGTGAGGTGATTGGTAGTTCTCCTATCGCTGCTCTTTGGGCTCTTTAGCGTGTGTCTGTGTGTGGTTAGCTGCATGCATTGATTAAGCAGGCCCTGGACCAAATTGAGCTAGGACTGGAGCAGATGTTTGTGTATTAAACTCTGGGTCTCGAAGGCACTCTGGCACGGCACGCCATGCTGCTACTCTCTCTAAGTACTGGCAGATTAAGGCATTCATAATGAATGCATCTTAGATGCTCTCTTTCAGACCTAGATACGTCCCAAATGGCATCCTATTCCCTATATAATGCACTACTTTTGACCAGGTCACAATTAGCCTGATTGGCCATTGTCGCCCAGGTGTTGTAGTGTGCGATATAACAGGAGTATACTGCACCTTCAGGCCTGAGCTAGTGTGTCCCAAATATATATATATATAGAGCCCTATTGGCCCTGGTCAAAAGTAGTGCACTGTATAGGGAATAGGGTGCCGTTTGGGATGCATACCATAGCTCTCCACATGGCTCCTACAGCCTAGCCCCACAGGTTGGTGCATATGGGGAGAAGCTCACAACATTCTCAAGGACTTTTATATGTAAAACCCCAGA
Organism: Hucho hucho; assembly: GCA_003317085.1. Lineage (NCBI taxonomy): Eukaryota > Metazoa > Chordata > Actinopteri > Salmoniformes > Salmonidae > Hucho > Hucho hucho. Next base: position 98,123 of record QNTS01003548.1, on the reverse strand, counting down.
CTCCCGGCCACCCCATTTTACAGCAGAACCTTTGGTACGACGAGAAGCACATTTATAATATCACAGCATAATCGAGGATAGTTTAAGCCTTCAGTTCTTTCTGTAAGACGTACAGTATAAACCTCTCAAGGCAACCTTGCGATGCGAGCGATGGCAAGCTCCTAGGAAGGGCCCCCGCTGAAGATTAGGATGAGTTTTATTTAGTTGCGAGATTGATCAGCTTGAACTTTTGCCTGACAGTAATTATGTCTGCTCTCTCTCTCTGTTCCTCCCTCTCTTCTTGCCCTCTCTCTCAGGTTCCTGTCTGAAATCTATAGCTGGGCCACATTGCCACCTCTACGGATGGCAGAGCTCCCTGAGGTGATTCTTCTCTGGGCGCTCTGGCTCTCACCCTCTCTGTGCCCTCAAACCAAATACTATTTTAACACTGTTCTGAGTTCCTCGGTGTCATCCCTAGCCCCATAGGTGAACCAGGGTCCCAGGGACGTGTGGGTCCCTTCGTCACATCCTGTACTCTTCTCTTTCCCACCACTACCTGTGTGTGTAGATTTAGTACCTTGTCTCACCCCCTCTGGGCCTGATCTCTGTAAATCTCTGGATGTTTATTTCCCCAACACCCACCCACTGATGCCTCGCCAATTAGTCTCACACTGCCTTGAGCGTCTACCAAGGGTGCGTGTGTGTGTGTGTGTGTGTGTGTGTGTGTGCGTGTGTGCGTGTTTGTGTGGGAGTGAGTTAAAGAGGGATAGAGACCGTGTGCTAGAGTTTGCGTGTAATGTTGTGCCTACTGTATGCAGCTATAAACATTTGGCCCGTGCAAATCAATGTTTGAAATATTTATTAATTCATATCGTCGCTTGCTGGAAACACATTCATTTTAAGTCTAGCCCACTGTCGCTGCTTACGTCATTATTTTTATTTGCTGTTCCTTTTTTTTTCGGGGCAGAAATGCATTAAAGTGTACTAAATGAATGCTTGCTTTCCCTGTGTCCAATTCCGTGCTTGGTGCATGGGTGGATGCACCGGTGGCATTGTCTCCCAACGGGATTAAATGGTATTTCTCTCCAGAAATTTATTTTGGTTCTTTCATGCTTGACAAAGATTTAGCTCTGTTTAGCCAAGTGGCTCAGCGCCATTGGCGCTGAGAAAGACTTTCCCGTTTATTAACATTTCAAAACGCTGGGCACACATGCAGAGAAGTTAACTCCCGTTTTCTGTGTGTGTGTGGTGTGTTGGAGCATTCGGTTTGGGTGAGTGTGGTGTTTGAAACTCGATACAGTGAGTACAAGTTATGCAATGTGTGAAAAGGATTTTTAGGGATTTGTGTGTGCTTAATAGAAAATAACTCAAGTATAAGTGAGTCACCCAGTAAAATACTACTTGAGTTAAAGTCAAAAATCAATATACAGTGGCAAGAAAAAGTATGTGAACCCTTTGGAAACAGTCCGCTTAAACTAATAACAATTATACGTTTTCATGTCTTTATTGAACACACCGCGTAAACATTCACAATGCAGGGTGGTATGTTACACAAATAGCGTTTTAAAAAAGAAACCCACACACAGCCTACAACATATTGTAATGGGAACTCAATTAGTACACACGTACACACCCCCCCTATCCCTTACTCTCTCACCAAAAATCTACTTGTGCTTTCTATCTGAATGACACAGTATATACAACGGCAAGTACGAGGTCATTTCTGCCACCCTGCTGCGACCAGTGCGTTGTTCGGTGGCGGCCGTGTGTGTGTGTGTGTGCGATGTCCCATTCCAATGAGCAGTGTGACGGAGGTCTGCACAGCAGGGAGCCGGCAGCTGCAGTGTGTGAGGAGGAGAACCTGATCTGACCCCGTTGACAGGGGGCTGACACAGCTGTTCAGTGAGTTGACGGCAGAGACGGAACACTGCTTCTGAAGACAAACTAGCTTTAACAATATACAGTGGCAAGAAAAAGTATGTGAACCCTTTGATAATATTTCTGCATAAATCGGTCATAAAATGTTATCTGAGCTCCATCTAGATCACAACAATAGACAAACACAATTTGCTTAAACTAATAACAAACAATTATACGTTTTCATGTCTTTATTGAACACACTGTGTAAACATTCACAGTGCAGGGTGGGAAAAGTATGTGAACCCTTGGATTTAACAAATGGTTGACCCTCCTTTGGCAGCAATAACCTCAACCAAACGTTTTCTGTAGTTGCGGATCAGACCTGCACAACGGTCAGGAGGAATTTTGGACCATTCCTCTTTACAAAACTGTTTCAGTTCAGCAATATTCTTGGGATGTCTGGTGTGAACTGCTCTCTTGAGGTCATGCCACAGCATCTCAATTGGGTTGAGGTCAGGACTGGGCCACTCTAGAAGGCGTATTTTCTTCTGTTGAAGCCATTCTGTTGCTGATTTACTTCTGTGTTTTGGGTCGTTGTCCTGTTGTATCACCCAACTTCTGTTGAGCTTCAATTGGTGGACATTTTTCCATCGATGATAGCAAGTTGTCCAGGCCCTGAGGCAGCAAAGCAGCCCCAAACCATGATGCTCCCTCCAACATACTTTACAGTTGGGATGAGGTTTTGATGTTGGTGTGCTGTGCCTGTTTTTTTATCCACACATAGTGTTGTGTGTTCCTTCCAAACAACTCAACTGTAGTTTCATCTGTCCACAGAATATTTTGCCAGTAGCGCTGTGGAACATCCAGGTGCACTTTTGCAAACTTCAGACGTGCAACAATGTTGTTTTTGGAGCACAGTGGCTTCTTCCGGGGTGTCCTCCCATGAACACCATTCTTGTTTAGTGTTTTATCTCGTCAACAGAGATGTTAGCATCTTCCAGAGATTTCTGGCCATGCTTCTTGTGAATAGCAAACTTACATTTTGAGTGTCTTTTTATAGGGCAAGGTAGCTCTAACCAACATTTCCAATCTTGTCTCATTGATTGGACTCCAGGTTAGCTGACTCCTGACTCCAATTAGCTTTTGGAGAAGTCATTAGCCTTGGGGTGGGTTCACATACTTTTTCCAACCTACACTGAATGTTTAAATTATGTATTCAATATAGACAAGAAAAATACAATAATTTGTGTGTTATTAGTTTAAGCACACTGTGTTTGTCTATTGTTGGGACTTAGATGAAGATCAGATCAAATTTGATGACCAATTCATGCAGAAATTCAGGTAATTCCAAAGGGTATCAAAAGTAAATGTAATTGCTAAAATATACTTAAGTATCAAAAGTTAAAGTAAAAGTATGAATAATTAAAACATCCTTACATTAAGCAAACCAGACGGCACAAAAAACGACTTAAGTAAAACTACTTTAATGTACTACTTAAGTACTTTTCACTACTGATAAATGCACGGACACGCTCACACACACACAACACTGTGCCAATGGAATGCAGATATCAGAGAGATTAATACAGATTAGTATTTTGCACACAAGGAATGACTAACAATGAATGACATGGACAGGTTAGCAACTGGCTAGCATACAGTGCATTCGGAAAGTATTCCGACCCCTTAACTTTTCCCAAAGTTTTTGTTACATTACAACCTTATTCTAAAATGTATTAAATTAATCATTTTCCTCATCAATCTACACACAATATCCCATAATGAAAAGGCGAAAATAGTTTTTTCAAAATTAAAAACAGAAATACCTTATTTACATAAGTATTCAGACCCTTTGCTGTGAGACTCAAAAATTTTACTTATTTTTATTTAACCTTTATTTAACTAGGCAAGTCAGTTAAGAACAAATTCTTATTTACAATGACGGCCTAGGAACAGTGGGTTAACTGCCTTGTTCAGGGGCAGAACGACAGATTTTTACCTTGTCAGCTCGGGGATTCGATCTAGCGACCTGCTGCTCTGACCTCAGGTGTATCCTGTTTCCATCATCCTTGAGACGTTTCTACAACTTGGAGTCCACCTGTGGTAAATTCAATTGATTGGACATGATTTGGAAAGGCACACACCTGTCTATATAAGGTCCCACAGTTGACAGTGCATGTCAGAGCAAAAATCAAGCCATGAGGTCGAAGGACTTGTCCGTTGAGCTCCGAGACAGGATTGTGTCGAGGCACAGATCTGGGGAATGGTACCAAAACATTTCTGAAGCATTGAAGGTCCCCAAGAACACAGTGGCCTCCATCATTCTTAAATGAAAGAAGTTTGACACCACCAAGACTCTTCCTAGAGCTGGCCGGCCGGGCAAACTGAGCAATCAGGGGAGAAGGGCCGTGGTCAGGGAGGTGACCAAGAACCTGATGGTCACTCGGACAGAGCTCCAGAGTTCCTCTGTAGAGATGGGAGAACCTCCCAGAAGGACAACCATCTCTGCAGCATTCCACCAACCAGGCATTTATGCTAGAGTGGCTAGATGGAATACACTCCCCAGTAAAAGGCACATGACACAGCCCGCTTGGAGTTTGCCAGAAGGCACCTAAATAACTCTCAGATGAGAAACAAGATTCTCTGGTCTGATGAAACCAAGATTGAACTCTTTGGCCTGAATGCCAAGCGTCATGTCTGGATGAAACCTGGGACCATCCCTACGGTGAAGCATGGTGGTGGCAGCATCATGCTGTGGGGATGTTTTTCAGTGGCAGGGACTGGGAGACTAGTCAGGATCGAGAGAAAGATGAACGGTGCAAAAATAGCTGTGCAGTGATGCTCCCCATCCAAACTGACAGAGCTTAAGAGGATCTGCAGAGAAGAATGGGAGAAACTCTGCATATACAGGTGTGCCAAGCTTGTAGCATCATACCGAAGAAGACTGTAATCGCTGCCAAAGGTGCTTCAACAAAGTTCTGACTAAAGGGTCTGAATACTGATGCAAATGTGATATTGCAAAAATGTCTAAACCTGTTTTTACTTTGTCATGGGTTATGGGTTATTGTGTATAGATTGATGAAGGGGAAAAAAAACTATTACATTTATTTTAGAATAAGTCTATAACGTAACAAAATGTAGAAAAAGTGAAAGGGTCTGATACTTTCCGAATGCATATTTTGTACACTGAGTGTACAAAACATTAAGAACACCTGCCTAATATTTCGTTGCCCTTTCCTGCTTATTATTTATTATCCATCATTTATTCACTTTAATAAAATGTATATTTTTTTATTGATTACTTTATTTCATTCCAAATCACCTTGTCATCTCTATAGAGCTGCTGTCTGACAAAATCACTGACTGCTGAATACCAACTATCAATCACTTAGATCATCTATTTTCAGGTAGAGATACCTTTTCATCCCTCTCCCCCACACTTTATTTTAACTTAACCCTTTATTTTACCAGGTAAGTTGAATGACGACACATTCTCATTTACAGCAATGACCTGGGGAATAGTTACAGGGGGATGAATGAGCCAATTGTACACTGGGAGATTAGGTGACCAATTTAGCCAGGACACCGGGGTTAACACCCCTACTCTTACAATAAGTGCCATGGGATCTTTAGTTACCACAGAGAGTCAGCACACCCGTTTAACGTCCCATCCGAAAGACAGCACCCTACACGGGGCAATGTCCCCAATCACTGCCCTGGGGAATTGGGATATTTTTTTTTAGACCAGAAGAAAAGGGTGCCTGGTCAGCATCTGGTCTCCCATCCAGGGACCGACCAGGACCAACCTTGCTTAGCTTCAGAAACAAAGCCATCAGTGGGATGCAGGGTGGTACAGTATGCTGCTGACTGTAACCTAACATACTGTAGCTGGTGTATCTTCACTGCTTTCTATCCCTCTTGATCATGCGTTCACTCTTCTCTCAGTCTCTGTGTCTGCTCCGCACAGACTGGAAAAGTTTAAGCGGACACGCAATGGATTATGGTTATTGTAATTAAGTACCACGGTTTCTGCACTAAGCTAGAATATTGGCCTGTTGGAAACTAAAACTCCCTAATACATCTCACAGTTCAGATTTCATCTGATTTATCTGTAGAGAAACTGAACATCGACCTCACATAAAAAAAAACGAACTAAATGGAATTCAAATAATTTAACCTACCTCGGTCAATTAGTTGTTTAAATAAACAAAAAATAACCGACATTCCGGTTAATTGCTCAGCACTAGTAGGATAACAAGACGTTGTTTCTATTTTTGGATAGACACTGTATAAGTCAAAATAATGTAACTGACATGGAAATACTGGATTGGTCAAATAAGGACCTTCCTTATTGCATATGGGCGAGGTTAAAGGTAAATCTGTTTATTAGCTAGTACCAGGCAATTAGATGCTGTGTTGAACAGCATCAAACCCCTAGAAGAATGTCCTTTACCCCCCCCCCCCCCCCCACACACACACACACACACACACACTCATCGCCTTTACATTAAATAACCTGACATTTATGTCTATTAGACAATCTGCCAGTGTGACTAGAAGAGAGGGGGAAAGAAGAATTCATATTAATGATTGTGATGTCCTGCCTGTTCCACCTCTCCCTGGCAATTCATTTAATTCTATTTGTTTTTGGAACGAGGGCTGGGGCGAGAGACTGGAGAGAGACTGGAGACGTGGCACTTTGAAGAGACGACTCCTTCCGACGAGGAGTCCTTTGATGCCGCTCGCGCCCTTTGAAATAATTATGAATCTGAAAAGAGAAAGAGAGAGAGGGGGGGGGGAGAAGAGGGAGCAAGGGAAACAACAGCAGTGGTATTTTTCAAAGACAAGGACAGCAGAGACATAACAATGAACCTCAGATCTAGGTTTTCTATCCGAAAGAAGAGAATGAAGTCTGAAGGTTGGGTTTAGTTCTAACTATACCCTCGATAGTTTAACAGAGAGATTAAAGTATAGTCAAAGAAAACAGTAGTCCTTTTAAAACAGAAAAACACTGTCACAATTAGATGCAGATATGAGAATATAAAGCTAATATTTCTCCATGTAACCCAGTCTCTACATACTACGAGTGTGTCCCAAATACCACCCTGTTCCCTATATAGGGCACTACTTTTGACCAGGGCCCAAAGGGGTCGTTTGCCACTGCCATCTGTTGTATGTCACATATTGATGTTTTTTTGTGGAGATCCAGCTTTTCATAGCCACTCAAAGTAACAACATTTGTGGTGACCATAAAGATTTAGCTGCTAATCCATTTGATTGGATCCCTTTTCAAGGTATAGGGTCTCTCGCCTTTGAAAACCATGACTGCATACCTAATGGAACCCTATGGGCCCTACTCAAAAGTAGTGCACAATGTAGGGAATAGTGTGTAATTTGGGATTAGACCAAATATCACTCTGACTCTCCCCATAGAAAAGAATCAGCATTTCCCTTTTCATCCAGACTACACTTCCCACAAACCCCCAAACAGTACTTTTGTTCAAGAGTTGGGACCATTAAGTACTGATGGGTTCTGACTCCTAAACTTGAAATATTAAGTGCCATAGTCTGGTTTGTACACCAGAAGTGAATGGTTATCTGTAGGAGGAATGTATATGGTGGAGGCAATTAAGGTTGGAATGTACTGAGTAAAGGAAAGGCCATCACAGGGTTGCAGGCACTACCTCTGAGGGTTTAGAGCTTGAGGTAATCACCTCATACAAGTACTTGGGAGTATGGCTAGACGGTACACTGTCCTTCTCTCAGCACATATATCAAAGCTGCAGGCTAAAGTTACATCAAGACTTGGTTTCCTCTGTCGTAATCACTCCTCTTTCACCCAAGCTGCCAAACTAACCCTGATTCAGATGGCCATCCTACCCATGCTAGATTACGGAGACATAATTTATAGATTGGCAGGTGAGGGTGCTCTCGAGCGGCTAGACGTTCTTTACCATTCGGCCATCAGATTTTCCACCAATGCTCCTTATAGGACACATCACTGCACTCTATACTCCTCTGTAAACTGGCCATCTCTGTATACCTGTCGCAAGACCCACTGGTTGTTGCTTATTTATAAAACCCTCTTAGGCCTCACTTCCCCCTATCTGCGATATCTACTGCAGCCCTCATCCTCCACATAGATCAACCGTTCTGCCAGTCACATTCTGTTAAAGGTCCACAAAGCACACACATCCCTGGGTCGCTCCTCTTTTCAGTTCGCTGCAGCTAGAGACTGGAACGAGCTGCAACAAACACTCAAACTGGACAGTTTTATCTCCATCTCTTCATTCAAAGACTCAATCATGGACACTCTTACTGACAGTTGTGGCTGCTTTGTGTGATGTATTGTTGTCTCTACCTTCTTGCCCTTTGTGCTGTTGTCTCTACCCACTAATGTTTGTACCATGTTTTGTTCTACTACCATGTTGTGCTGCTGCCATGTTGTGTTACCATGCTGTGTTGTCTTATCTAGTGTTGTGTTGTCTCTCTTGTCGTGATGTGTTTTGTCCTATAGTTTGATTTTATTTTAAATTTTTTATCCCCCGTCCCTGCAGGAGGCCTTTTGCCTTTTGGTAGACCGTCGTTGTGAATAAGAATTTGTTCTTAACTGACTTGCCTAGTTAAATAAAGATACACTGGAGAGACGTGGTTTAGGGAAGAATGCCCATGTCAGGTCACATTAAGGGAGAAGGAACAGTTTATGCCTTGTTCAGGGGCAGAACAACAGATTTTGACCTTGTCAGCTCGGGGATTCAATCTTGCAACCTTTCGGTTACTAGTCCAACGCTCTAACCACTAGGCTACCCTGCCCCCACTTAACTTCCTGCCTAGCAATAAAGTTATAGAGAAGGAGGAAACTTCACCAAAAACTTCTCTAATTACAGTTGAAGTCGGAAGTTTACATAAACCTTAGCCAAATACATTTAAACTCAGTCTTTCACAATTCCTGACATATAATCCTAGTAATAATTTCCTGTCTTCGGTCAGTTAGGATCACCACTTTAATTTAAGAATGTGAAATGTCAGAATAATGATAGAGAGAATTATTTATTTCAGTTTTTATTTCTTTCATCACATTCCCAGTGGGTCAGAAGTTTATATACACTCAATTAGTATTTGGTAGCATTGCCTTTAAATTGTTTAACTTGGGTCAAACGTTTCGGGTAGCCTTCCACACGCTTCCCACAATAAGTTGGTTGAATGTTGGCCCATTCCTCCTTACAGAGCTGGTGTAACTGAGACAGGTTTGTAGGCCTCCTTGCTCACACACGCTTTTTCAGTTCTGCCCACACATTTTCTATAGGATTGAGGTCAGGGCTTTGTGATAGCCACTCCAATTCCTTGACTTTGTTGTGCCATTTTGCCACAACTTTGGAAGTATGCTTGGGGTCCTTGTCCATTTGGACCCATTTGCGACCAAGCTTTAACTTCCTGACTGATGTCTTGAGATGTTGCTTCACTATATCCACTTAATTTTCCTCCTCATGATGCCATATATTTTGTGAAGTGTTATGGCCAAACAGTTCTATTTTTGTTTCATCAGACCAGAGGACATTTATCCAAAAAGTACGATCTTTGTCCCCATGTGCAGTTGCAAACCGTAGTCTCCGCGATTTTGGAGCAGTGGCTTCTTCCTTGCTGAGCGGCCTTTCAGGTTATGACTCGTTTTACTGTGGATATAGATACTTTTGTACCTGTTTCCTCCAGCATCCTTTGCTGTTGTTCTGGGATTGATTTGTACTTTTCGCACCAAAGTACGTTCATCTCTAGGAGACAGAACGTGTCTCCTTCCTGAGCGGTATGACGGCTGCGTGGGCCCATGGTGTTTATACTTGCATACTATTGTTTGTACAGATGAGCGTGGTACCTTCAGGTGTTTGGAAATTGCTCCCAAGGATGAACCAGACTTGTGGAGGTCTACATTTTTTTTCTGAGGTCTTGGCTTGGATTTCTTTTGATTTTCCCATGATGTCAAGCAAAGAGGCACTGAGTTTGAAGGTAGGCCTTGAAATACATCCACAGGTACACCTCCAATTGACTCAAATTATGTCAATTAGCCTATCAGAAGCTTCTAAAGCCATGCCATCATTTTCTGGAATTTTCCAAGCTGTTTAAAGGCACAGTCAACTTAGCATACAGTTGAAGTCGAAGGTTACATACACTTAGGTTGGAGTCATTAAAACTCGTTTTTCAACCACTCCACACATTTCTTGTTAACAAACTATAGTGTTGGCAAGTCGGTTAGGACATCTACTTTGTGAACTTCTGACCTACTGGAATTGTGATACAGTGAATTATAAGTGAAATAATCTGTCTGTGTCATGCATAAAGTAGATGTCCTAACCGACAAAACTATAGTTTGTTAACAAGAAATTTGTGGAGTGGCTGAAAAACGAGTTTTAACGACTCCAACCTAAGTGTATGTAAACTTCCGACTTCAACTGTATATACTTGTGCTGGGGGCAACATGTCTTTGTCTGTTCAGCTGTTCGATCCTTTGGGTGAATAAACTTGGTTTGAGCTTTTATAGTTAGTTACTCTGTTATTTAGAACCTAACAGTACAGTACATGTAGCAGCAGTTGCAGCCAGGTCTGAAATAATCGAAGGTATGACTTTGCAATTATCTGCTGACAAGAATGATCAGGGACCATCTATCATGTGCTCTTTATCAATCCAATCCTTTTTCAAGCCTGTTATTTTTCTTTCCCAAGGCTCTGGCTCTGTTTATCCAACAGCTGTTTTCTTGCTATCCCAATATACAAATAACAATGATAGCTTTTTCCTCACAATCCTGTGCAGATTAAGTCCCAATCCACATAAGGGCCTAGAATTGCGTCGGAGCGCAGGTGCCCCCTTTCTTACTCATTTATAAACTGTGTATTTGTAGAGTTTAACTCATCACCAAAAATATGATTTATGTTTTTGGTCATTACTGTTGCCTGGCTACCCAGACTCCTTGCACTGGCCAAACGCTACGCCACTCCCACGGACGTTAGTTTCTTCTCCTCAGTGAGTCTGGATCAGAGTACAAAGCCAGACCCTTGACCGACTGTGAACACATTCGGGGTCATCTATTTGGTCCAGAAACCAGTGAGTTGGGCCAGAGCCAGAACACACGTGGGCAAAGTGGCGGTTTAAAAATGTGTCATTGTCTCTGATACTCTGATTGGTTAGAGATGATCCAATCGATGATGACTTTGTTTTGTACAATGCCTCTCGTGCCCCTCTTTGCCATCAATGAAGTCATTTTGTGGTGGTCTCAGACTAAAGTTTATAGCGAATGACAGAGGAGCGAAATAATTTAGTGTGTCGTCAGGATACTATTACTGCTAATGTGAATGCAATTATAAGAGAAGATTCTAGAACAAACAGCAGCTCCAAACACCCAGATGTACTAACAAGTTCTTTACTATTGTTATCTGCTTATTGCATAGTGTACACATCTTCCTCTCTAGCTATAAAACCCTTATTTGTTATGAGACAACATTACATTACACTGACTTGTGTGAGCTGTATCGCATTACGGCAGTTTGAGTACTGAGTGATTGATCATTACTGCTGTACTGTGAGGGGGATCAGTCGAGACAGATTCAGAGGAAATGGCTCCCTTTTCCAATGTTAGATATTTGGATATAGTCCTTAGAACATTAAAGTCCTGGAGCCCGGTTGTACCTGTTGGTCAAAAGTGGGTCGTAAATTCAACGTCCCACGTGAAATGCGATCTACGGCGGACCTATAAATTATACCTCTTGCACAACCTGGGTGTAGGCCTTTTATGAGCCACGCCTATGAGCCACGCCTAGGTGTAGATCCACGCCTAGTAGGGAACAGGTGTAGGCTGTTAGTCCCAATTAATCTTTATCATACTGATAGAAAATGAATCTCTTGTTCATATTTCACAACCTCTGCAGGCTTTTGGAGTTGCCTATGTGCAAGTCATTAGTACAATAATTTAGGCAACATTATAGCATCCTAAATGTTCCTGATCAGTGATAGATGTGCAAACGAATAGATGAGCTTTCACCTCTACTTATTTGCACAGCCAGAGATCTATTAACCATACATACAGACGGAGATTCAGTGAAACAAAAGTTGACCCATTCTGTGCCAGAAATCAATATTCCAAGCATAGTCTGGGACAGCTGTGGGATGCGATAGATCCCAAGTTAATACAGCCACAAGCTACGCAATGTGGCTGACGCGACAGGTCAGAAGGTTAAGCTTAAAATGTTGATAAACTATTAGGCTATTTCTTCACATTATTCTTCACAAGCGCAGCAATGAGCACATGGCAGTAGGCAATAAGCTCGAATGTTCCAGTATCAGAAGTGACCGCAAATAGGATTTTGAATGCAATGCTTTTATTATAAAGGTGCATTTTTCTAGTGAAAATTATCTTCCCCAAACTTGAAACTCCGGTGTTGCTTATGTATGCCAGTTAGGCTCTACACCCCTTGTAAAGAGGATTAATATGCTTAATTTTAAGAAGATATTGGGCCACTTTAGTTGTGATACAAATCTTATCAAAACATATTGGCCTGTGGGCTAGGCTACATGAGGTGTGCGACCAGTGGTGTAAAGTACTTAAGTAAAATCACTTTAAAGTACTACTTAAGTAGTTTTTTGCGGTATCTGTACATTTCTTTACTATTTAAAAGTTTTTCTACTTTTACTTCCCTACATTCCTAAAGAAAATTCTGTACTTTTTACTCCATACATTATCCCTGACACCGAAAGCTACTTGTTACATTATGAAAGTAAAATGGTCCAATTCACACACTTATGAAAAGAACATCCCTGGTCATACCTACTGCCTCTGATCTGGCGGACTCAAAAAAACACAAATGCTTCATTTGTAAATTATGTCTGAGTGTTGGAGTGTGCCCCATCAAATATTATTTGTCACATACACATGGTTAGCAGATGTTAATGCGTGTGTAGCGAAATGCTTGTGCTTCTAGTTCCGACCATGCAGTAATATCTAACAAGTAATTTAACAAATTCACAACAACTACCTTATACACACAAGTGTAATGGAATTAATAAGAATATGTACATGTAAATATATGGATGAGCGATGGCCGTGCGGCATAGGCAAGATGCAGTAGATGGTATAGAATACAGAAAAAGTATTCACCCCCTTGATATTTTTCCTATTTTGTTGCCTTACAACCTGGAAGTAAAATAGATTTTTTGGGGGGTTGTATCATTTGATTTATGCAAAATATTGTTTATTGTGGAACAAACAAGAAATAAGAAAAAAAACGGAAAACTTGAGCGTGCATAACTATTCACCCCCCCAAAGTCAGTACTTTGTAGAGCCACTTTTTGCAGCAATTACAGCTGCAAGTCTCTTGGGGTATGTCTCTATAAGCTTGGCACATCTAGCCACTGGGATTTTTGCCCATTCTTCAAGGCAAAACTGCTCCAGCTCCTTCAAGTTGGATGGGTTTCGCTGGTGTACAGCAATCTTTAAGTCATACCACAGATTCTCAATTGGATTGAGGTCTGGACTTTGACTAGGCTATTCCAAGACATTTAAATGTTTCCCCTTATACCACTCGAGTGTTGCTTTAGCAGTATGCTTAGGGTCATTGTCCTGCTGGAAGGTGAACCTCCATCCCAGTCTCAAATCTCTCGAAGACTGAAACAGGTTTCCCTCAAGAATTTCCCTGTATTTAGCGCCATCCATCACTCCTTCAATTCTGACCAGTTTTCCAGTCCCTGCCGATGGAAAAACATCCCCACAGCATGATGCTGCCACCAACATGCTTCACTGTGGGGATGGTGTTCTCGGGGTAATGAGAGGTGTTCGGTTTGCGCCAGACCAGGCGTTTTCCTTGATGGCCAAAAAGCTCAATTTTAGTCTCATCTGAACAGAGCACCTTCTTCCATATGTTTGGGGAGTCTCCCACATGCCTTTTGGTGAACACCAAACGTGTTTGCTTATTTTGTTCTTTAAGCAATGGCTTTTTTTCTGGCCACTCTTCCAAAAAGCCCAGGTCTGGGGAGTGTAAGGCTTAATGTAATCCTATGGACAGATACTCCAATTTCTGCTGTGGAGCTTTGCAGCTACATCAGGGTTATCTTTGGTCTCTTTGTTACCTCTCTGATTAATGCCCTCCTTGCATGGTCTGTGAGTTTTGGTGGGCGGCCCTCTCTTGGCAGGTTTGTTGTGGTGCCATATTCTTAAATTTTTTTAATAATGAATTTAATGGTGCTCCGCAGGATGTTAGAAGTTTCTGATATTTTTTTATAACCCAACCCTGTTCTGTACTTCTCCACAACTTTGTCCCTGACCTGTTTGGAGAGCTCCTTGGTCTTCATGGTGCTGCTTGCTTGGTGGTGCCCCTTGATTAGTGGTGTTGCAGACTCTGGGGCCTTTCAGAACAGGTGTATATATACTGAGATCATGTGACAGATCATGTGACACTTAGATTGCACACAGGTGGACTTAATTTAACCAATAATGTGACTTCTGAAGGTAATTGGTTGCACCAGATGTTATTTAGGGGCTTCATAGCAAAGGGGGTGAATGCACGCACCAGTTTTTGTAAATTTTTATTTCACTTCACCAATTGGGACTATTTTGTGAAAGTCCATTACATGAAATCCAAATAAAAATCAATTTAAATTACAGGTTGTAATGCAACAAAATAGGAAAAATGCCAAGGGGGATGAATACTTTTGCAAGGCACTGTACATATGAGATGAGTAATGTAGGATATGTAAACATTATTAAAGTGACGCTATTTAAAGTGACTAGTGATACCTTTTTATTAGGTCCATATATTAAAGTGGCCAGAGATTTGAGTCTGTATGTTGGCAGCAGCCTCTCTATGTTAGTGACGGCTGTTTAGCAGTCTGATGGCCTTGAGATAGAAGCTGTTTTTCAGTCTCTCGGTCCCAGCTTTGATGCACCTGTACTGACCTCGCCTTAACAGGCAGTGGCTCGGGTGGTTGATGTCCTTGATGATCTTTTGGCCTTCCTGTGACATCGGGTGCCCTAGGCGTCCTGGAGGGCAGGTAGTTTGCCCCCGGTGATGCGTTGTGCAGACCGCACTACCCTCTGGAGAGCCTTGCGGTTGAGGGCGGTGCAGTCGTCGTACCAGGCAGTGATACAGCCCGACAGGATGCTCTCGATTGTGCATCTGTAAAAGTTTGAGAGTTATTTAGGTGACAAGACAAATTTGTTCAGCCTCCTGAGGTTGAAGAGGCACTGTTGCGCCTTCTTCACCACACTGTCTGTGTAGGTGGACCTTTTCAGTTTGTCTGTGATGTGTATGCCAAGGAACTTACAACTTTCCACCTTCTCCACTACTGCCCATTCAATGTGGATAGAGGGGTGATCCCTCTGCTGTTTCCTGAAGTCTACGATCATCACCTTTGTTTTGTTGACGTTGAGTGTAGGCCGTCTCGTTGTTGTTGGCAATCAAGTCCACTACTGTTTTTCACGCTCAACAGTTTTCCGTGTGTATCAAAAATAGTCCACCACCCAAAGGACATCCAGACAACTTGACATAACCGTGGGAAGCATTGGGGTTGACGAATTGAGGCTGTTCTCAGTGTATATAGGCAGACATAATGACATGTACAGTACAGGAATTATATGGTACAGGGAAAATCCATAGGCAGAAGTAATGGCATGTACAGTTCAGGAATGATAAGGTACGGACCCCAAAGCAAACCCGAGGGCAGCCAGAGTGAGTGCATTTTTTGTTCTACAATCATGTCTCATCAAATGTATTAAATATTATCCAGCAAAGGCCAGTGTGGGGCCAACCAGATCTAAACTCAGCCAAAAAAGAAACGTCCTCTCAATGTCAACTGCGTTTATTTTCAGCAAACTTAACATGTGTAAATATTTGTATGAACATAAGATTCAATAACTGAGACATAAACTGAACAAGTTCCACAGACATGTGACTAACAGAAATTGAATAATGTGTCCCTGAACAAAGGGGGGGTCAAAATCAAAAGTAACAGTCAGTGTGGCCACCAGCTGCATTAAGTACTGCAGTGCATCTCCTCCTCATGGAATGTGTAATATTTGTGTTGTGGAGAAATGACCAGGCAGGAGACGGGAGAACAGTTAGTCTCGTTTAGTCAAAAACCCCTCGTGCTCTACAGTTCCCGGCATAATAGTGCGCATGTGCATGTCCTATTAGGTGTAGTAACGTAACACTGCCGTAATACATTACTGCTTAGTAAGAGCATAGTAACTAATATAAACAGATGTAGATCACAGATACTACAGAATTCACCAGATTTGCCAGTTCTTGCTGTGAGATATTACCCCACTATTCCACCAAGGCACCTGCAAGTTCCCAGACATTTCTGGGGGGAAAGGCCCTAGCCCTCACCCTCCGATCCAACAGGTCCCAGACGTGCTCAATGGGATTGAGATCCGGGCTCTTCGCTGGCCATGGCAGAACACTGACATTCCTGTCTTGCAGGAAATCATGCACAGAACGAGCAGTATGGCTGGTGGCATTGTCATGCTGGAGGGTCATGTCAGGATGAGCCTGCAGGATGGGTACCACATGAGTGAGTAGGATGTCTTCCCTGTAACGCACAGCGTTGAGATTGCCTGCAATGACAACAAGCTCAGCTCGATGATGCTGTGACACACCGCCCCAGACCATGACAAACCCTCCATTCCAAATCGATCCCACTCCAGAGTACAGGCCTCGGTGTAACGCTCATTCCTACGACGATAAACGCGAATCCGACCATCACCCCTGGTGAGACAAAACCGTGACTCGTCAGTGAAGAACACTTTTTGCTAGTCCTGTCTGGTCCAGCGACGGTGGGTTTGTGCCCATAGGCGACGTTGTTGCCGGTGATGTCTGGTGAGGACCTGCCTTACAGCAGGCTTACAAGCCCTCAGTCTAGGCTCTCTCAGCCTATTGCAGACAGTCTGAGCACTGATGGAGGGATTGTGCGTTCCTGGTGTAACTCGGGCAGTTGTTGTTGCCATCCTGTACCTGTCCCGCAGGTGTGATGTTCGGATGTACCGATCCTGTGCAGGTGTTGTTACACGTGGTCTACCACTGTGAGGACAATCAGCTGTCCGTCCTGTCTCCCTGTAGCGCTGTCTTAGGTGTCTCACAGTACGGACATTGAAATTTATTGCCCTGGCAACATCTGCAGTCCTCATGCCTCCTTGCAGGATGCCTAAAGCACATTCATGCTGATGAGCAAGGACCCTGGGCATCTTTATTTTGGTGTTTTTCAGAGTCAGTAGAAAGGCGTCTTTAGTGTCCTAAGTTTTCATAACTGTGACGTTAATTGCCTCCCGTCTGTAAGCTGTTAGTGTCTTAACGACGTTCCACAGGTGCATGTTCATTAATTGTTCATGGTTCATTGAACAAGCATGGGAAACAGTGTTTAAACCCTTTACAATGAAGATTTGTGAAGTTATTTGGATTTTTATGAATTATTATTTTTTGCTGAGTTTACTAAGCAGACACACCAATGATTCAAATAATAAAGGTCTTTGGTCATAATGATTCATTGAATCGGTGTTACAGTTTTATATATAAATTCCTAGATCTCCTTGAATAATGTTTAGGAACATAACCCTGCCATGAGAAAAGCCCTCTTGAGGTTGAGCTTTCCCACAGCTAAATTATGTTATTAGGGCTAAACAAGTGAACATGACAATCAATTGACAGTGAACTGTTTACCAACCGAGAATGGACCCTTGGCGGTTGCAGGGCTCAGAGGTTGCAGGAGCATTGATTGTGTTGATGAACCCTGGGTGTCCAGGGCTCAGAGGTTGCAGGAGCATTGATTGTGTTGATGAACCCTGGGTGTCCAGGGCTCTGAGGTTGTGACTTCACTATTTGAGCATGCAGCTTCCTCTGAGTCCATAGGTTCAGGAATATCCTCTGAAGTGAATATTAAGATGCTGGGTGACTCATCCTCTATTACCAATGTTGGGTTTTGTTCCTTGTTTCCTTGTCAATCATTGGCTCATTGGTGAAATTAGCATTATGACTATCTTTAATTAAATCATTCAAAAACCTTTATTAATGGAATTGCAGACAGAAATTGACAATCAGGAACATAGCACGCATGTTTCCGAGTAAGTTCCTCAAAATAGAAAAGGTCCCAAGTTGCTTTTATTAAACCCGAAGTCCAGCCTTAGTGATGTCACTGCCTACGTCATTACCTTCTACTCATGAGACCAAGCCCATGCATCCACAGCAACACAAACATAGAGTTTCAGTGTTATCTAAAAGCTTAGCAGTAAATGTCCAAGTTGATTTATAGTGGAATGTCTGACTAGTCTCTTATCTCTTACACTCCCCTGCAGAGTTCTGTCTTCACAGTCACACATTTCTCAGTTTCTTTATAAGAGGCAGAGAGACTAGAAAAGTACTATGGAACAATATTAAACCTCATAATGTATATATACATTGTTAATCTGTAGTCTAGGACCCTATAAATGTAAGGAGGGAGGGGTCTTATAACCCCTTCCCTTACATTAATACAACATAAGCATAGTCAATTATTATAATACATCAAACATTTGGTACAGCCCCTATCATGACCCCTAGGTGAACCTCTAACACCGAGCATACTATTCGCCAATGTTCAATAATTAATTACAAACTTGACAAATTCAGTGAGCAAACTCCTTCCAGAGGGACATATGATCCTGCAACATATTCTGTTTTTCTTAGACTTGGCTTTCCTCTGACATTCAGATGGATTATATACTACCAGCAGGTTTTACAGTTTTTCGGGCGGATAGGAGGCGAGCTCTCTCTGGCAAGAGAAAGGGTGGTGGTCTCTGCTTTATAACCAACAACACATGGTGCGACAGGGAAATGTACAGGAACTTGCAAGTTTCTGCTCCGCCAACTTGGATTACTTGGTCATAAAATGTAATTATTTTTACTTTCTGAGAGCGTTCACCTGGATTATTGCCATGGCTCTGTACATCCTGCCCCAAGCCAACACCAAAAAGGCTCTCAAAGAGCTTCATTGAACCCTGAACAAACTGGAGACTGCATTCCCGGAGGCAACGTTCATTGTTGCGAGGGACTATAACAAAAGTAATTTGAGAACCATAATTCCAAATCATTACCAACACAGCGGCTGTCTAACTTGCGGAAATTCTACTCTTGACCACTGCTACACACCTTTTTGACACGGGTATAAGGCCCTCTCCCGTCCTCCTTTTGGGTAATCCGACCATGACTCCATCTTTCTTCTCCCCGCCTACAAACAAAGACTCAAGGGAAGTTCCGGTGATCAGGTTTCTACAGCATTGGTCCAACCAATCAGAATTTTTGGTCCAAGACTGTTTTGATCACGTGGACTGGAATAGGTTCTGGGTTTTCTCTGGAGATAATGTCAATGAACATGCTGACACCGTTACCGGATTCATAAAAAAAATGCATAAATGACGTGATACCGATAGTATCTTTCAAAACGTACCCAAATCAAAAACTGTGGATTGATAGCAGCCTTGTAGGAAAAATGAAAGAGATGCTGCTTATAAACATGGAAAGGTGACCAGGGACAATAGTTTGGTTAAACAGTACAAATATGACTTACGCAGATCGATCAAGATGGCAAAAAACAAGTCTAGATACCGAGAGGAGGAGCAATTAAACTGGTCGGACACAAGGCCTATGTGGTAGGGCTCCTAACAATCACGGATTACAAAAGGAAAGCCAGCTACATCACGGTTACCAATGCAACCCTACCAGACGAGCTTAACACCTTTTTTCTCAAGAATCAAGCACGATGACCCTGAGCTGCCGAGGAGAGCCCCCGATGACAACGTGGGCTACACACTCAGTCTCCACTGAGGACGTAAGTCATTCGAACATATTAATCCTCGCCAGCCCAGATGGCATCTCTAGCCGTGCCCTCAGAGCATGTGCAGATCAGCTGGCTGATGTGTTCTCTGACATTTTCAATCTCTCCCTAGCTCAGGCCTCTATACCCACCTGCTTCAAGATGTCCATCATCATCTCTGTGCCCAAGAAAGGGAAAGTAACGGAACTAAATGACCACTGACCAGTACCACTGACTTACGTCATCATGAAGTGCTTTGAGAGGCTAGTCAAAGATGATATCACCTCCTCCCTCCCCGACACACTCGACCCTCTCCAATTCACCTTCCACCCTGACAGGTCCATGGACGACGCAATCGTCATTGCACTGCACACTGATCTTACCCACCTTAGCATAAATTCATAAACCATCACGGTTCACACAAAAACACATTTCACAGCGAAAACAAATCCCTTACCTTTTGAAGAACTTCTGCTGAGGGCTTCCCAAGTGTCCAACGAAGACAATCCATGGTTCTTTTGTTAGAAAAAGTCATTTATTATATCCATAATAGTGTTGGTGCGTTATGTTCAGAAAATCCAACTTCGAATCGTCCATTGAAACGTGAAGAGAACGCGTTCAAATATACCTATAAACCTTTCCTAAACAAATCAAATACCAGTTAAAATGCATCCTTAGCTATCCTTTTATGAATATGAGCGATAATATTTCACTCGGATGGTCACCTAAACGTTACATAAGTAAAATAAAGTGGGGCGCGCAGCCAGCCTTGCGCACAAGAAAACTTGTTGACATCTGAGCTACCTTTGCCATTTCCTGTACCTATTCTTCCTGCTTCCTCCAATCTCTCTGAGGCTTTATATATAGACTGTTGACATCTAGTGGAAGCCATAGGTACTGAAATCTCGGAGCTGCTTGCCATAGAACTCAATAGAGAGACTGTCAAACAGAGCCAATGTGACAAAAAACAGTAATTCCGGATAGATTTTTCTCGGGTTTTCGCCTGCTATTTCTGTTCTGTTACACTCACAAACATGATGTTAACACTTTTAGAAACTTCAGAGTGTTTCCTATCCAATAGTACTAATTATGTGCAAATCCTATTTTCTGGGCCTGAGTGGGAGACATTTTACTTTGGGCACGCCAGACTCTCCAAAACCGTCACCTCGGGAACCGCTCCCTAAGAAGTTAAACAGTTCCAACACCATCATCATCAAATTCGCTGACGACGCGACAGTAGTAGGCATGTTCACCAACAATGACGAGACATCCTACAGGGAAGAGGTAGGCACTCTGATGGCATGGTGCCAGGTAAATAACCTCTCAATGTTAGCAAAACAAAGGAGCTGATTGTGGACTTCAAGAGGAACCAGGCTGGATACGCCCCCATCCTCATCAACGGGGCCGCCGTGGAGACGGTGCCTCCGTTCAATAACTTCAAATTCCTCGGCATACACATCTCAGATAAGCTGAAATGGTCTAACCACACAGACACCGTAGTGTAGACAGCACGACAGCGACTCTTCAACCTCAAGATGCTGAAGAATAGCCACCACTAGTCAGCTACCTGCTCCCCCCTCCCCCTATGGTCATTCCACCCCACCAGTCCTTACTCTGCCTCCACCCTAATGGACGTTTATTTATTCATCACTGCCAGAGTTGTTATTATGTACAGTACCAGTCAAAAGTTTGGACACATCTACTCATTCAAGTTTTTTTTTTTTTTTTTTACCCTTTTCTACATTGTAGAATAATAGTAAAGACATCAAAACTATGAAATAACACGTATGGAATCATGTAGTAACCAAAAAAGTGTTAAACAAATCAAAATATATTTTATATATTTTTGTTTGTTTGTAGTTAGCTACCACATGTTCTTGTCAAACTGTGTCCGAGTACACAGTGGCATTCTAAATAGAACGTTTTAAATGTATGCAAAATTTCAGACTTTTCGTATGTTTTAAATGCCAGGATGTCATACTAATTTTACCTTTTCATCTACACACTACTGAGGAAGAGGGTCGTCTTTTGAGACCCACGCGTTTCTGACAACGGCTGGTAAGAGGGACACGCTCTACCAAAATGAACAAATGGCGAGATTCAAATGCAATGGCGCATTAGATGAAGCCTTCGCAGTATGGATGAGCCTAGTATGTTGATATTTGCGTGTACTGCATAAATCTTTTACTAAACACACAGTGCTAAACCAATCAAATTAAGTATGGTTTGTTGCGGTTTCAATGTTAATATTGGGAGGGACACTCACACTCTAAAAATGGGAAATGCCACCAAACCTAATTTGCAATTATAGCTAGGCGGATGACTGGTGGTGGTGTTCTCTCTTACTTATCTATCAAAAAAATTGACTTCATATTTCTCTCTCTACTTAAGTAATGAGGAAGGCAAATAGTAATTATTACTTTTTCATATGGCCTTTTCTTCAATAAATATCTATATTTTGCAGTGATGGACCACCCTAATCATTGTCATTCATGTAAAACCCACAGTTTGAAAGACGGTGATGCAATTTTATTAATTTTTTTACGAAGAAAGAGGAGGAGAGGAGGAAAGGCAGTGTAATTGAGAAAAGCAATTTATTTAGTTGATGTAAAGTTTCATAGTGCATTTTATTATGTCTCAGTGAATAACTCCTTTGTTTCTCCCCCCAATACTGTTGCTGTTGCTTCTAGTTGCCACGGCGCCTGCCCGTTGATTGACGCACGGAGAGATCTAAGCGAACGCGCCCCCCCCCCCCCCCCCCCCC
>QNTS01003548.1:65021-75039 GCA_003317085.1 Hucho hucho | reverse complement strand
AGTTAGCTCTGATTGACAACCCCTCAGGTGTGCTCTAACCCCACAATCAGAGGCAGTGTGGTGCCGGGCGGGAAAAAACAGTGGGGCTTTACTATTGACTGGAGTAAGCGTGCCAGCGGGAAGATTAGAGATGGGTGTCAGAGCTCCACAACGCCCAGAAAATAGCTTCTTGATTACACTTCAAATCAGCTTGCAAATAATTTTTTTTCTCCATTCTCGCCTCCTCTTCTTTGATCATAGGCCTTTTCTCAATCGGATTTGCTCAACTCCTGCGTCCCCTCTGAACTCCATTTGAAAAAAGGTAAAAAATTGCACGTCATCAGGCAATATATGTTTACAGGGTGGTATTCCAAAAATAAATGTATAAAGTGATAAAAACTAATTTAGCAAAAGTTGTGCAAGACATTGTATAGATAAAAGGATAAGTAACATATCGCTTTTAAATGTTTGCATGCTTTTCTCCTTCAGGAAAATAATAGCTGATTCAAAGGGGGGGGGGGGAGATTTCAAAACTGATTTCTTTGAAGGAATCGGGTAGGATAAACTTGTGCTTCCTCGCCAAAAGGAGGCTGTCAAGGAGGGGAGGACCGTCTTGCCTTGGCCTACTAACGAATTGACACTCTCCTCGACCACTTATTGGTTTTCCGCGTCATGGAGGAGAGCGGATGGAGGACAGACTTTTGCCCAAATGAGAAAGGCCTTAGTGTCTGCATCAGCAGGCTGTCTGGCAGTGGAAGGATGGGGATGGGGGGGGGGATTCATTGGGAGATGTCACACCACTTCACAGCCGGTCGATGTGGCTAATGTGTTTCTTGTGTCACTCTGTAGGAGAGGAGTTGCGCCGTACAAGAGGGCTAGACTGTCATAACAGCGGTGCATTTTCATAGAAGTGCCGCAAGTCTTTGACTGTGCCCTTATCTCCCCTTGACTTCACATCAATACCAGAATTCCAGTCGTTGTTTTCGACTACTTGTTTGTTCATGCCATTTTTTTGGGGGGGGGGGTTTAACTCCATTGCCTTTGCGTTGGCTTTGCTCTCTCTCTCTCTCTCTCTCCTCCTCTGAATGTGATTACCGACTGATCCTTGAAAGCCCGTCACCGTAGACGGCGCCATCCATCTTGACGTGTGATCCATTAACGACGTACGCTACACTTATCACTGTCCGCGGGAAATGGAGTTGTCTTTTTATAATATCAGACAGAACTTTGCTGAAGTCGTCACCGTCATATTTCAAATCAACGGTCTCGAGTGTTGAGAGAGGGACAAGCAGCAGCAGGAAGAGATACTTAGATTAGAGGTTTATTTGGTGTGTTCCTTTGTTTCTGTCAGGAGCAGGCGGCAGGCTGATGGACGTGTTATCTCACTGACTGTCTGTCTGGTTGATCCACCACTTACAGCCTGTAGCCCCGGGCTGCTTGTGACCTGTCACTGCAGGCTGATCTGAATGACAAAACTGTACTTGCGTTACAGGCTTCAGTACAGAGAGTCAGTGTGTACAGAGAGTCAGTGTGTACAGAGAGTCAGTGTGTACAGAGAGTCAGTGTTTATAGAGAGTCAATGTGTATAGAGAGTCACTGTGTATAGAGAGTCACTGTGTATAGAGAGTTACTGTGTACAGAGTCACTGTGTATAGAGAGTCACTGTGTATAGAGAGTCACTGTGTACAGAGAGTCACTGTGTACAGAGAGTCACTGTGTACAGAGAGTCACTGTGTATAGAGAGTCACTGTGTATAGAGAGTCACTGTGTACAGAGTCACTGTGTACAGAGAGTCACTGTGTACAGAGAGTCACTGTGTATAGAGAGTCACTGTGTATACAGAGTCACTGTGTACAGAGTCACTGTGTATAGACAGTCACTGTGTACAGAGAGTCACTGTGTACAAAGAGTCACTGTATACAAAGAGTCACTGTGTATAGAGAGTCACTGTGTACAGAGAGTCACTGTGTACAGAGAGTCACTGTGAGAGACCCCCCCCCCACTTCTGGCACCGCAGGCTTGACCAAATGCTCGATGAGGCGGTGACTCTGAATGAGACAGGCGGTGACTCTGAATGAGACAGGCGGTGTCTCTGAATGAGACAGGCGGTGACTCTGAATGAGACAGGCAGTGACTCTGAATGAGACAGTGTGTGGGATGATTACACGTCCTCTGCTCATCTTTAACAGAGAAAGTTAACTTTAAATGTGTTTTGTTGGTACACACTCATAAGGTTGACTGGAGGTGGATCAGATCAGAGGGAAGACAACCACCTTGTCGCTCAACTTGATGGCGGCGTCAGCGCCGGCCTCCCATCAAAGTGGGATTACCGATGTAAATCTGTCTGATTGAATTTGCATGTGGATACAGGCCGTGATTTAAGGATTCAACTTTGTGGGATAACGCTCCACGCTCAATGAACGCTACATTACCTACATGTACATATTACCTCACTTACCTCAACTAACCAGTGCCCCCACACATTGACTCTGTACGGTACCCCCTGTATATAGCCTCCACATTGACTCTGTACCGGTGCCCCCTGTATATAGCCTCCACATTGACTCTGTACCGGTACCCCCTGTATATAGCCTCCACATTGACTCTACACCTGTTGTATTCAGCATTTCACTGTAAGGTCTACACCTGTTGTATTCGGCGCATGTGACAAGTACAATTTGATTAACTGTTAGTTCTTCCTTAACTCAGTCCGAACGCCAGTTAGGGTCACGCAGCACTTGTCTGTCGGATGGAAAATGCGGCGGGTGAAATATGCCGGGGATTGTGGGTAACCTTGTGCAAAGGCTGAGGCGTTAATGACGCTCTTGTCGGGCCGGAGTTCTTTGCGCTGCGTCGGGTCGTCTCGATGTCAACATCTCTGATTGATAACTGCTGAATGTCTTGTAGTGACACTGCAGCGTCATAGTCCCCCAATAACACATGACCAACTTGGCACAACAATGACTTAGGTGCATATCATATCCCTGGGCAAAGGGACCAGCTCCGTTCTTGTTTGTTAAGCTGATTGTGGTGGGTCTTGTATGTAACATTACCAGACCTTGGGACTCTAAGGTGCTGTGATATTGAGCATGAAAGTTTTCACATTTCAGAACAATTTTTTGTAGTGACATTTTCTTTCATAACCCAGGTCCTTACCTTAAAGGTACTTAAAGTGCAGAGTATCAATATCCTAAGAAATGTGTAAATATTTTTTTTTTTAGGAGGGTGCAATCGCAGATAGAACCTAGCGCTGAAATGTCAATCTGTGTTCAGCCAAAAGGATCTATCTGCCACAGAATGCTACAATTATTTCAATATAAAAGTACAGACATTTAATTACTTAAATAAGAGTATACCATTCTTTCTAATCACATCATCAAATATATTAGTTTGTGTTCATCACACATTTGTTAAAGTGATTGTTCTTTAAAATGACAAATACACTATATCCTATGGATAACTAGCAACATTACTAAAGCTTAAGCTCTGGATGAGTAAACTGATATATATATTTTCTGGTCTCTGACACCGAAAGTCAGTAAACTACTTGCTAGTTATCAATAGAATGTGGTAAGTTTGTAATTTTTGAGAAATACCCCTTCCATGGAGGTTTTCATATGGATATAGAACAAGACAAAAACAGCCTTAAACATGCTCTAAGCCACCTGTAGTTATTTATTTGACCATGAAGAGCTTACGTTATGGCCATTCTTCATGGAAAAGTGGTGAAGAAAATCTAAGTCATGCAAAACAAAGGACCAGAACCTATGATAGGAATAGTTAATATACGGTTCTATCTGCAAAATATATAGTTTGGAGAATTCTTTCAAGTCCCCAGATCTCAGAACTTTTAGTGATGTCTTCCTCTTTCGTGACTCACTTTACATACAATTATTTTTGACAACCCAGAATTGTGTAATTCTTTTACAGATGGGACCTGACAACAACAAGTTCAAAGGTGTTTGCGCAGAAAGAACTGTAAGAATTTAAATGTTTTCGTTCGTTGTAAATGTACTTATTGCATTTTTAATCTGACATATCTCACATGTAAAGTTTTTTTTTTACCAACATGTCAGATAGAATCGAAGATAGCGATTAATTATTTAGAAAAATCGCCTCTGGTGGAAAAAGTACCCGATTTGTCATACTGTGTCATAGTAAAAGTAAAGATACCTTAATAGGAAACGACACAAGTGAAAGTCACCCAGTACAATACTACTTAAGTAAAAGTCTAAAATTATTTGGTTTTAAATATACTTAAGTATCAAAAGTAAATGTAATTGTAAAATTTACTTTAGCATAAAAAGTAGAAATCATTTCAAATTCCTTATATTAAGCAAACCAGATGGAACAATTGTTAGTGTTAAATTTGCGGATAGCCAGGGGCACACTCCAACACTCAGACATCATTCAGAAACAAAGCATTTGTGTTTAGTGAGTCATCAGATCAGAGGCAGTAGAGATGACCAGGGATGTTCTCTTAATAAGTAAGTGAATTGGACCATTTCTGTCCTGCAAAGTATTCCAAATGTAACGAGTACTTTTGGGTGTCAGGGAAAATGTATGGAGTAAAAAGTACATAATTTTCTTTAGGAATGTAGTGAAGTAAAAGTAAAAGTTGTCAAATATACAGTTGAAGTCGGAAGTTTACATAAACCTTAGCCAAATACATTTAAACTCAGTCTTTCACAATTCCTGACATATAATCCTAGTAATAATTTCCTGTCTTCGGTCAGTTAGGATCACCACTTTATTTTAAGAATGTGAAATGTCAGAATAACAGTAGAGAGAATGATTTATTTCAGCTTTTATTTCTTTCATCACATTCCCAGTGGGTCAGAAGTTTACATACACTCAATTAGTATTTGGTAGAATTGCCTTTAAATTGTTTAACTTGGGTCAAAGGTTTCGGGTAGCCTTCCACAAGCTTCCCACAATAAGTTGGGTGAATTTTGGCCCATTCCTCCTGACAGAGCTGGTGTAACTGAGACAGGTTTGTAGACCTCCTTGCTCGCACACAAACTTTTTCAGTTCTGACCACACATTTTCTATAGGATTGAGGTCAGGGCTTTGTGATAGCCACTCCAATTCCTTGACTTTGTTGTGCCATTTTGCCACAACTTTGGAAGTATGCTTGGGGTCATTGTTCATTTGGAAGACCCATTTGCGACCAAGCTTTAACTTCCTGACTGATGTCTTGAGATGTTGGTTCACTATATCCACATAATTTTCCTCCTCATGATGCCATTTATTTTGTGAAGTGCACCAGACCAGAGGACATTTCTCCATAAAGTATGATCTTTGTCCCCATGTGCAGTTGCAAACCGTAGTCTGGCTTTTTTATGGCGGTTTTGGAGCAGTGGCTTCTTCCTTGCTGATTGGCCTTTCAGGTTATGTCGATATAGGACTTGTTTTACTGTGGATATAGATACTTTTGTACCTGTTTCCTCCAGCATCTTCACAAGGTCCTTTGCTGTTGTTCTGGGATTGATTTGCACTTTTCGTACCAAAGTACATTTATCTCTAGGAGACAGAATGCGTCTCCTTCCTGAGCGGTATGATGGCTGCTTGGTCCCATGGTGTTTATACTTGCGTACTATTGTTTGTACAGATGAACGTGGTACCTTCAGTCGTTTGAAAATTGCTCCCAAGGATGAACCAGACTTGTGGAGGTCTACAATTTTCTTCTGAGGTCTTTGCCGATTTCTTTTGGTTTTCCCATGATGTCAAGCAAAGAGGCACTGAGTTTGAAGGTAGGCCTTGAAATACATCCACAGGTACACCTCCAATTGACTCAAATGATGTCAATTAGCCTATCAGAAGCTTCTAAAGCCATGACATCATTTTCAGCTGTTTAAAGTTACAGTCAACTTAGTGTATGTAAACTTCTGACCCACTGGAATTGTGATCCAGTGAATTATAAGTGAAATAATCTGTCTGTAAACAATTGTTGGAAAAATGACTTGTGTCACAAAGTAGATGTCCTAACCGACTTGCCAAAACTATAGTTTGTTAACAAGAAATTTGTGGAGTGGTTGAAAAACAAGTTTGAATGACTCCAACCTAAGTGTATGTAAACTTCCGACTTCAACTGTAAATAGTAAAGTACAGATATAAAAACAAATTACTTAAGTAGTATCTTAATGTATTTTTACTGAAGTACTTTACAACACTGCTCTGGCTAGTGCTGAGCGATTAGTGCTTTTTGAGGTCGGTTCGGTTTCACATTTTTCTTTACATTAAATACACTTATGTTGGTTGAATGCTGTAACAACACAGAATAAAACAATTAATAAAAATCGCATGATGGTAGTGACTGCCCATTTACTGCTTATGATTTATTAACCATAATTGGTTCCCATTACTTTAATAACATATTTCAATTGTGTATATTAAATTTGTTTTATTTGATTACTTTTATTTCATTCCAAGTCATCATTGAGTTGCTGTCTGACAAAATCACTATTTTAGTTGATCTTCAAAGTAAATAAGGCATACTTTTATGACTGCTGAATACCAACTATCAATCACTTATATAGATCATGTATTTTCAGGTAGATATACCTCACGAAGCAACTCTCTGTCCCTCTCGATCTTCTGTCTTTTCTCTCTTTCTCCTTGTCTTCCCACACTAACCTAACATAGCTGGCATAAAAGAAACACACGGACCGGACAAGTAGGCGCGCAATGGTTTATGGTCATTGTAGTCAATTATCACGTTTTCTGCGTTAAACTATGTAGAATATTAGCTTGTTGGAAACTACAACTCCCTACTACATCTCACATTTCAGGCTTGATCTGATTTATTGTTAGAGAAGCTGCGTAATGTGTGCATTGAGCTCACAGACAAAACCTCAACGAAATGGAATTTAAATACAGTGAGGGAAAAATGTATTTGATCCCCTGCTGATTTTGTACGTTTGCCCACTGACAAAGAAATTATCAGTCTATAATTTTAATGGTAGGTTTATTTGAACAGTGAGAGACAGAATAACAACAAAACAATCTAGAAAAACGCATGTGAAAAATGTTATAAATTGATTTGCATTTTAATGAGGGAAATAAGTATTTGACCCCCTCTCAATTAGAAAGATTTCTGGCTCCCAGGTGTCTTTTATACAGGTAACGAGCTGAGATTAGGAGCACACTCTTAAAGGGAGTGCTCCTAATCTCAGTTTGTTACCTGTATAAAAGACACCTGTCCACAGAAGCAATCAATCAATCAGATTCCAAACTCTCCACCATGGCCAAGACCAAAGAGCTCTCCAAGGATGTCAGGGACAAGATTGTAGACCTACACAAGGCTGGAATGGGCTACAAGACCATCGCCAAGCAGCTTGGTGAGAAGGTGACAACAGTTGGTACGATTATTCGCAAATGGAAGAAACNCGTCAAAACATGGAGGTGGAAACATTATGCTTTGGTGGTGTTTTTCTGCTAAGTGGACAGGACAACTTCACTGCATCAATGGGACGATGGACAGGGCCATGTACCGTCAAATCTTGGGTGAGAACCTCCTTCCCTCAGCCAGGGCATTGAAAATGGGTCATGGATGGGTATTCCAGCATGACAATGACCCAAAACACACGGCCAAGGCAACAAAGGAGTGGCTCAAGAAGAAGCACATTAAGGTCCTGGAGTGGCCTAGCCAGTCTCCAGACCTTAATCCCATAGAAAATCTGTGGAGGGAGCTCAAGGTTAGAGTTGCCAAATGTCAGCCTCGAAACCTTAATGACTTGGAGAAGATCTGCAAAGAGGAGTGGGACAAAATCCCTCCTGAGATGTGTGCAAACCTGGTGGCCAACTACAAGAAACGTCTGACCTCTGTGATTGCCAACAAGGGTTTTGCCACCAAGTACTAAGACATGTTTTGCAGAGGGGTCAAATACTTATTTCCCTCATTAAAATGCAAATCAATTTATAACATTTTTCACATGTGTTTTTCTGGATTTTTTGTTGTTATTCTGTCTCTCACTGTTCAAATACACCTACAATTAAAATTGTAGACTGATCATTTCTTTGTCAGTGGGAAAACGTACAAAATCAGCAGGGGATCAAATACTTTTTTCCCTCACTGTAATTGATAAAAATAAAAATAATGTAACTGTGATGGACGCTGTAGGAGAGAGGAATAACGTCGTGGGAGAGACCAAAAGTGAGTAAAAAACACCCTAAATATGTTTAGAACTACAAATGAACTTTCTTCTGTCGATTCTTGTTTTTTTTATATGTCACAATTCCAACCCTCCTCCTTTATCCGGGCTTGGGACCAGCAAAAGTGACCCAAAAGAGACACTCTGGCAGAGTTACTTACTTAGTTTTTTATAAAAAAAAATTTTTTTTAGTTTAGTTTAGTTTTCTTAATTTGGTTTGGTTTTTAACCTTATGGTCCACTTAGGACCCTACAACAAGTGACAGTAAAACATTTTTAACCATAACATTTTTTTTATTTTTTTGTATACAATCTAAATGGACCAAAAAGAGACAATAGAAAAAACTGTCAATGGCAATGTGAGAAAATTATGGTAACTAGTCTGGCCCTAATTCAGGTTAATCGTTTTTTTCCCCCAGACCCCCCTCCACACACACACAGGCTGTGCTGGCTCACAGAAAGAGTGGGTCATCGTCATTTAGGTCAAGGCTCTCTATGGCAGGTTCAGCAACTGAGGGAGCTGACTTAAATGAGTAAGCAGCTGATGTGCCAAAAAGCTGCAAAACATTATCAGGCAGCTGGTGCTCATAGCAAGCCTCAGCAGACAGCTTCAGTCCATATCGAATGTACAGGATGGAGTTTGCAAGGACATCCGATTTCTAAGTTTGCTTTTTACCACACTCATCTGGCTGAATACTCTCTCGACTTCAGCATTCGAGTGTGGCAAGGACAACACATACACAGCAGCCATGGCAAGTTCGTGAAACGGGTTGATATCAGCTGCATCCCTGAACTTCCAAATCTCACTCCAGAAGCCCAGTGTGTTTGTTTGTCTCATTCCATTTACTAAGATTGATGGCACGCCATTG
The DNA here is from genome assembly GCA_003317085.1 of Hucho hucho. Taxonomy (NCBI): domain Eukaryota; kingdom Metazoa; phylum Chordata; class Actinopteri; order Salmoniformes; family Salmonidae; genus Hucho; species Hucho hucho. The sequence continues at coordinate 66,039 of QNTS01003548.1, read as the reverse complement.
CTGGACAATCTTGTCTATCTCTGCAGGGGAGTAGCCAAGGAGCTTGGCTATTTTTTTCTATTTCTCCAGGGCTCTTATTGTGCTTTAGAGTTTCCTCCACATTGAAAACTGACATGTACTGCAATGCTTCGATGTTGTCCGGCAGTCTCACCCTCAACTCATTAGTGAGGGAGATGGTGAAGGCTACACACCGCTTTCAGACATTGTTTTCATCCTCAGGCGCAAGGTGGAGCTCAGCTGCCTTTGACTCAAAAAGGTAACCAAGGTACGGTTTGGGACTGATGTATCCATCTATTGGCCCTTTGAGTATATCAACATTTGCCAGTGGATTCAGCACCCTAAAGTACCTTATCACAACCCCCAGGTACTTAGAAACACTTCCATCCGTGGACTCATCGAGGAGGAGGCTGAAACGCTGGTCACCCACATCTGCGACCAACTGTTTCAGAAAGTATGGTGCTAGAACACCATGAATCATTTCTGTGCACTTTGTCCTGTGCATTTTGAAGTGGGTAGCAGGAGTGGAGTCTGAGAAAGCAGCTCTACATGCTTCTCCAATGTGATCACATGCCAGCATGGAACAGTGTTCAGCGATCGCCTAATGCCATGGTGGCCTCAGCCTTTTTTGCAGAGTCATTTTTAACCATAAATGTCAGCTTGTTTTGGGTGGAACTCTTATAAGGCTTTGCCTTTTGAGTATGTTTTTTGAGTTGTGTGTTTTTTTTTACATCACTAAGTTTGGCGTAGAAATCAGCCTTACAATACAGGCAGTATGCCCGTGTATCATCTCCAATAAACGGCTTCAACCAGCCTTTGAATTCAGGGTTTGATTCCCACTCCTTTCTGTATTTTTTGAGTGTACAGTTTAGACTGAGACATGATGAGCTAGCCAGCTAGATGTTTAGCTTATGTCACAGAGAGGCACACACACAGTGGACAAGGTGAGTAAGTGACTGAGGCTGTGTGAGTCAAATGCAGTGATTTATTTTAGACAAAGAACATTTTACATTTACATCCC
>QNTS01003548.1:46999-58144 GCA_003317085.1 Hucho hucho | reverse complement strand
GAGAGAGAGAGAGAGAGAGAGAGAGAGAGAGAGAGAGAGAGAGAGAGAGAGAGAGAGAGAGAACTAGACAAACCGGTTAACAGAGGAGGGGATTGATGGAGGGGACTAGCTATACAGTAGGTAGCTAGAAAGCATAAGAGGGGAAACAGTCGAATGTCCCCCTCCCATCGCTCTCTGCCCCCATCTCTCTTGCCACCCCTACTCACCTCTCTCTGCTTTGATTGGTGACGCAGCAGGTTGCACCCTGTAATGCATTAGCAAGCCACTCGGGACTTGCTGTAGCTCAAACTACTAGGCGTCAAACCGTAGGTTAGCTGAGGTTTGTTTTCTTCCCACGTTAGTGGGTTAGATGAGGATCTGCATTATGTAACGTCCTCGGTTCACTCCCTCATTCTTCTCATACCTTTCAGGTGTGGGCAAAGCAGTTCATTGCAGACCTTGATCCAAATAGTATTTGTCCTCGATTGAGCTCACCTGTTGCCAATGGAACCAACAAAGTAGTCCCAAAAGTGCAAACCCCACCCATCTAACTATTCTGGGCATGCAGGCTCAATCCACCACTCAAAGCATTTCAAAGAAAACACAATTTTTTTTTAACCAAGGTCTGGTTCATTGGGGACATGAAACAACTGAGTGCAGGAGTAAACATTGAGTGACTATCAACTCCAGCTAACTGAATCTCCACCACCATGAGACGGCTGTGTTAGTTAGGCACAATGATAACGATAGGATAAGCATTCATGTAAAGTCTGATGATATGAAACTTGATTGCGAGTGATTATGAACAGCGATGTGAGGGCAGGTGGTAAAAAGAAGATGATAATTCAGCAACAGCATTGGTTCAACTGAATGCATTCAACTGAAATGTGTCTTCCGCATTTAACCCAACCCCTCTGAATCAGAGAGGTGCGGTGGGCTTGCCTTAATCGACATCCACAGCACCCAGGGAACAGTGGGTTAACTGCCTTGCTCAGGAGCAGAACGACAGATTTTTACCCTGTCAGCTCGGGGATTTGATCCGGCAACCTTTACGGTTACTAGTCCAATGCTCTAACCACTAGGCTACCAGTCACCTTAGAAGATTTGGCAGCTCAGAAAAAAAGTAGCTTGTACTCATTAATCGGAGGATGTGTTTTACCTTAAACATGCCTAAGTGCTAAATGTACTTTTGGCATGAATACGTCTCCATACGGCTACCTTGGTTGGTTGTATTGATTCAAAAATACATAGTATACTCAGTGAAACATTACGATTTAGAATGAGGGAATTTGTTATGCAAAGGCAGTAATTCCGCTAGGCTTCGTTAAGGGGAATTACTACTATACATTAGTTTGAATACGTTTTTCTCTTTCCCTCCCACACCACATTATAAATCGTATCCAGTAGTCAGTGCTGTGAGACATCCCAATTATAGATTTCTACCTAGCACTGTATACGTTATCCAAGCTCTTGTTGCACATTATCAATCATCTCATTGTATACATTATCTATCCTCTCATTGTCTACATTATCCAACCTCTCTTTGTCTATAATCCCCCCCGAAAACACACACACACACACACGCACGCACGCACACACACACACACACACACACTGTCATGTTTTCCGCTATCACACAGAGGTTGCCCGCGCTGGTTCCTGGAATGAATTGTTCATTAACAATGATTTGCTGGAGGCACGTTGCACATATTGAAGGGTCAATAAGACACAGGCTCCTCCTCTGCTATCTTCTCGCATTAGAAGAGGGACTTTGTACTGAAAGAACAGACTTTACAGTGAGCTCAGCTGACTCGCCTCATTGATCTTTGATCTATAGCTGGCGGAATCATTGACGTTCAAATTTCTCACGATGCAATGATAGGGATAAATCACTTGTTTGCTGCTTGTCTATTCTATCCACCCACCAGAATGCCAGTAAAGCCAATGTGGCAGGGCATTTCAGCATCAAGTAGAATGTAGGGATAACATAATGGATAACTGATCAAATTTACAATGTAAATTATAACTAGATTGTGGAAATGTATATAAAACACTGGAAAACAACATTTTTAACTGCATTGGGCCTGTAGCCTTTTTCCACTCGTACCTGTATACGGGTTGAAAATGGCAGATTTAGGCGTTGATAAGCGCCTAAATTGTAACGCAGTGGCTGTACAGTAACATGCTATAATTAAGCAATAAGGCCCGAGGGGGTGCGATATATGGCCAACATAACATAGCTTTGCTTAGTGCCTGAGAACAGCCTTAGCCGTGGTATATTGGCCATATACCACAAACCCATATACCATTACTATTATAAACTGGTTACCAACATAAGTAGAACTGTAAGCAAGTATCTTTGCGTCATACCTGTGGTATATTGTCTGATATACACACAGCTGAAATGCTGGTTCTTCCAATCAGCATCCAGGACCAGAACTACCGAGTTTATGATATTATGTTTACATTTTCTACGATAACGATCACTTCTCTGATCTTGTCAGATATTAATAACCCATCTATCTGTGAGTATTTCAACCACAGCCTACTCACCCTAGTTGGTAGTTACCACATCAGCATTTCTCCCCTATCAATGTCCTGCTGAGCGACGGCAATATTGAAGTACCACACACACTAAGCCATGTGCAGCGTAGCTAAACTACAGAACGATCCAACCGACCGTTTGAAGATTGAACTGTATCCGACGAATATTCAGACCAGCAAGCAAGTGGCAGCCAACCATGAAGACTATAGCAGCTAGTAGCCCTGTGGGGAGGTAGAGAAGGAGAGATGGAGGGAGAAGAGAGAGATGGGGATGAAGTGAAGGACGTTCCCTCTATTCTCAAAGTCATTCCTCTGCCTCCTCCTTCCTCAACGGAGCCTACAGATAAAGAATAATCACCTAGATAACGCTAATGGACACAGTAATGAGAGGGAGAAACCCATTTATAAATGGTACATTGTGTACAGTTGAAGTCGGAAGTTTACATACACCTTAGCCAAATGCAATAATCCTAGTAACAATTCCCTGTCTTAGGTCAGTTAGGATCACCACCTTATTTTAAGAATGTGAAATGTCAGAATAATAGTAGAGAGTATTATTTATTTCAGCTTTTATTTCTTTCATCTCATTCCCAGTGGGTCAGAAGTTTACATACACTCAATCAGTATTTGGTAGCACTGCCTTTAAATTGTTCAACTTGGGTCAAACATTTTGGGTAGCCTTCCACAAGCTTCCCACAATAAGTTGGGTGAAATTTGGCCCATTCCTCCTGACAGAGCTGGTGTAACTGAGACAGGTTTGTAGGACTCCTGGCTCACACACACACTTTTTCAGTTCTGCCCACACATTTTCTATGGGATTGAGGTCAGGGCTTTGTGATGGCCACTCCAATACCTTGACTTTGTTGTCCTTAAGCCATTTTGCCACAACTTTGGAAGTATGCTTGGGGTCATTGTTAATTTGGAAGACCAATTTGCAACCAAGCTTTAACTTCCTGACTGATGTCTTGAGATGTTGCTTCAAAATATCCTCATAATTTTCCTCCTCATGATGCCATCTATTTTGTGAAGTGCACCAGTCCCCCTTGCAGCAAAGCCCCCCCACAACATGATGCTGCCACCCCCGTGCTTCACGATTGGGATGGTGTTCTTCTGCTTGCAAGCCTCCCCCTTTTTCCTCCAAACATAATGATGGTCATTATGGCCAAACAGTTGTATTTTTGTTTCATCAGACCAGAGGACATTTCTCCATAAAGTACCATCTTTGTCCCCATGTGCAGTTGCAAACCGTAGTCTGGCTTTTTTAATGGTGGTTTTGGAGCAGTGGCTTCTTCCTTGCTGAGCGGCCTCTCAGGTTATGTCGATATAGGACTAGTTTTACTGTGGATATAGATACTTTTGTACCTGTTTCCTCCAACGTCTTCACAAGGTCCTTTGCTGTTGTTCTGGGATTGATTTGCACTTTTCGCACCAAAGTACATTTGTCTCTAGGAGATAGAATGGCTGATTTCTTTTGATTTTCCCATGATGTCAAGCAAAGAGGCACTGAGTTTGAAGGTAGGCCTTGAAATACATCCACAGGTACACCTCCAACTGACTCAAATTATGTCAATTAGCCTATCAGAAGCTTCTAAAGCCATGACATTTTCTGGAATTTTCCAATCTGTTTAAAGGCACAGTCAACTTAGTGTATGTAAACTTCTGACCCACTGGAATTGTGATACAGAGAATTATAAGTGAAATAATCTGTCTGTAAACAATTGTTGGAAAAATTACTTGTGTCATGCACAAAGTAGATGTCCTAACCGACTTGCCAAAACTATAGTTTGTTAACTAGACAGGGAGCGGTGGGTCGCTCCCGACACCACCAGGTAAAATGTAAAGCGCCAAATTCAAAATCCCAAAGTTGAATTATTAAACATCCACCAATATACAAGTGTTTCATACTCATCAAAAGCTCTGTTTCTTGGCAATATCACAGCGTTGTCAGATTTCAAAAAGGCTTTAGGGCGAAAGCACTACATTTGATTGTTTGAGGGCAGCACCTCACATACTTTCTCATAGCCATGAATTCATTAGCCAGCGTGGCACACACATAACACATTTCACAGCGAAAACAAATCAATTACCTGTTGAAGAACTTCTGCTGAGGTCATCCTAAGTGTCCAACGAAGACAATCCATGGTTCTTTTGTTAGAAAAAGTAATGTATTATATCCATAAATCTCCATTTGGTTCGCGCGTCATAGTCAGAAANACTGATCAATAACGAGGATAAATAAGACACTGTGCGACTTCTCGGACGCACGCCCTGGGTACTGTTGTCATCAAGGGGGGACCCACTTGTTTGGTCTTTTTCTCTGGTCTAAAGCATCCAAAATGGAGGAAAACACCATCTCGAGGCTGTTGACATCATAAGGAAGCGACGTGTACTGCATTCATATGCCCTTATATGGTCATTTTCATGAGGGAGGGGTTCCCAAATGAGCAATGTGTCAAAATCACTTTTTCCAGGACAGAAATTCCTCGGGGTTTTGCCTGCCATATCCGTTCTGTTTCACTCACAGACAAATGGTTAACAGTTTTGGTAAACTCAGAGTGTTTCCTATCCAATGGTACTAAATATATGCATATCCTATTTTCTGGGCCTGAATAGGAGGCATTTTACTTTGGGCACGCCAGGCTCTCCAAAACAGTCACCTCGGGAGCTGCTCCCTGAGAAGTTAACAAGAAATGTGTGGAGTGGTTGAAAAACGATGACTCCAACCTAAGTGTATGTAAACTTCCGACTTCAACTTTATCTGCTGGTCATTACCTTTCTGTCTGTCCGGCATTCCTTCTTTAGTTGATAAGGCACATTGAATGAAGTGTCAAGTTAAGAATCATTGTGTAATCTCTTTTTCTGTAGTTTTGCAGTCTTAAAGTGTCATTGCACTTTCAAAATCAAAGTTTTGTCAGATGTTTTCAGACCTCCAAGTAGTCTAATGATAGGAGGAAACCACATCCTACGATGCCATGGGAAGTGGTTCTGTCTTGACATTCCTTTTTTCTTTTGAGATCTGAAAACATCTGATAAACTTTCATTTTTGAGTGAAATGTTCCTTAGTGAAAAACTTTGTGTCTGGTGTGACAATGCTCTTTGCTATAAGAACAAAACCTTAAGAACTGGCTCAGTCCAAATTCTTTTAATGATAGTAATTTATGAGAAACGTCCAATCCTGGCTGCATTTTATTGCGATTTGTTTGCGCACTGTTTGAAATGGTGTCTGCAAAACTCTCATTTACAGCATAATCACAATACCTTGCCTTTAGCTAGTTGTCACAATACCTTGCCTCCAGCTAGTTCTCAAAGGAAGTTACATTAAGGGCAGGGGTAAAAAAAAGTATATTAAAAGGTATAAATGGTATGTTGTGTATCTGCTGATCAAATTACCTTTGTCTGTCCAATGCTCCTCCAGTATTTTTTTAATTGTATTTAACAAGGCATGTCAGTTAAAAACAAATTCTTATTTACAAGGACGGCCTAGCCAGCCTCCCCTAACCCGGACAATGCTGGGCCAATTGTGTGCTGCCGTATGGGACTCCCGATCACGGCCTGTTGTGATACAGCCCGGGATCAAACCATTGTCTGCAGTGAGATGCAGTGCCTTAGACCACTGCGCCACTCGGGAGCCTGTAGTTGAATTTATGTATGTTGAATGAAATGTCAATTTAAGAATTATTGTCTCCATACATTTGCAGTCTTTAAATGGAAGACTATTTGTGTCTGGTGTGATGCTACGATGCTCTCTGGTAGAAGATCATGGCCCATAAGGCTTTGTCAAAACGCAGTGCACCATGTAGGGAATAGGGTGCCATTTGGGACACACTGATAACTTTCAGAACAATTCTTAATCCACGCATTCATCTAAATTCAAGGCCTCTTCATTTTTTAATGCTGGTAAATTATAAAAAACTTCCTGGCTGTTTGAAATAGTGTCTGTAAAACTATTGTTTACCTTAATCCCATTACCTTGCCTTCAGCTAGTAGTCAAAGGATATTACGATAAGAGGTCAATCCTCTGTGGAGTTTGGAAACATAAATACACTTCTCATCTCCTGTATGCTCGGCTGCTCCCGCTGAGGGGAATGCAAAATGAAGCAAGATGGCTTAACGAGAACACCTGCCGAGTTGGGCAAGGGAAGGAGCCGAGGAAGAAGTAGTCCTGGGGTGCTCTGCTACACCCATCCACATTTCATTAGAGACCGAAGGGACCTTTATTGACTTCAATTTGTTTTTCAGGACTTGAGCCACTGTAGAATTTAGTAGGCTATGGTTGCGTCCTAAATGGCACCCTACTCCCTACATAGTGCACGACTTTTGATCAGAGCCCTATGCAATCTACCAGAGTGGGCACTGTAGGACAGCAGTACAATTTTCCATTGGATACCATCGTTATATCCCTAGAATTTCTGGTGGAAAGTGTTTTTCCACACATTTCCACATGTTGTTCTTGCAGTCATTAAAGCTGAGATCCACAATAGGTGCACCAGCACCACTGGCTGCCAGTGGTGTAAAGTACATAAGTAAAAAATACTTGAAAGTACTACTTAAGTCATTTGTTGTGGGTATCTGTACATTACTTTACATTATGCTTAATTTGTAAATGATGTCTGAGTGTTGTAGTGTGCCCCTGGCTATCCGTAAATTGCTTAATATACGGTACTTGAAATTATTTTTTACTTTTGATACTTAAGAATATTTCAAACCAAATACTATTACACTTTTACTCAAGTAGTATTATACTGGTTGACTTTCACTTTTATGTGAGTCCTTTTCTAGTAAGGTATCTTTACTTTTACTCAAGTATGACAATTGGGTGCTTTTTCCACCACTGTTGGCCGTTCCAGGAGCATTTGTTATTGTTATTGTTCTGAGAAAATGAGCATCCAGCATCGTGAGAAAAAAATGGTAGTACGTACATACTCTGCTGTTCTATCTCACGTGCAATGATGTCCGAGGGAAAAAAAACAGTGTTCGTTGTTTTCAAGTAAAGTCTTTGTGGTTGTAATATTGCAAAAGGGACGTGGCAGTTTCAACGCAATGGATTCCAGCTTTAATTTGCCACCAACCAGACAAGGCAAATGAGGGCCGGGAGATGATTTTGAAGCTGTTTAGGATACGGAAGTCCTGCCGAAGATTTATCTTAGTTTAATGAGACCCAAACTAGGACCAGCAGCGGCATAGCAAGTCCTCAATTTCCCGCATTGTTCTCGAGTCACAACCTCCCCGCCATGCAAATCAACCATGTTTCTTTCGCTTTCATATCCGCCACTCAAACACAAACGAGAGCCTAACGATTCACAGAGACACTGAGGAGCACCAAAACAATCGTTGGATGTTGGTGTCTGATTAGTTACACACACACATACTAGAGTAACGCGAAGAGTGCATAGCCAGGGGGCATGCTCCACAACACACACACACACACACACACACACACACACACACACACACACACACACACACACAGACGCACCCTCAAACACGCACACACACTCCTATGATCCTTCCTGGCTTCTGCTGTCACTGCTACCCTGTTGGCTGGAGCCACAGACTCTTTAGCTATGCCTCAATGGGCCTGGCACTAGATGGAGACATTCATCTAAAGACTGAGATAGGGAGAAGGAGTGAGAGGAGAAACGTGACGCATAAACAGTTAACACCTACTCATTCAAGGGTTTTTCTTTATTTGTACTATTTTCTACATTGTAGAATACTAGTGAAGACATCAAAACTATGAAATAACACATATGGAATCATGCAGTAACCAAACAAGTGTTAAACAAATCAAAATATCTATTTGAGATTTGAGATTCTTCAAAGTAGCCACTCTTTGCCTTGATGACAGCCTTGCACACTCTTGGCATTCTCTCAACCAGTTTCATGAGTTAATCACCTGGAATGCATTTACAATGGGGTTACAGCGATGGTGATATTTTGTTCGTTTTTTCATGTTGTGAGGCCTGCCACTCAGGCCCAGAAACTAGGATATGCACATAATTAGTACTATTGGATAGGAAATACTCTGAATACTCTGTTTTTAAAACAGTTAACATATTGTCTGTGAGTATAACAGGACTGATATAGCAGGCGAAAACCCGAGGAATTTCTGTCCTGGAAAAAGTGTTTTTGACACATTGCCTCATTTTGAACCCCTCCCTATTGAAAACAGCCATATCTGGGAGTAAGACTTCAGTACCTATTGCTTCCACTGGATGTCAACAGTCTCTAGACAGTGTTTGGTGATGTTAGGTTGCTCTGGATGGTAATAGAAGAAGAATTTCGAACTAGTTACCGGATGTAAACAGAAGAGGAGGCGCGTTCACGGGCTCGCGCGCGCTGTGGTTTTTTCCTTTCCTATCGTCCAGTTTATAATCCGGTTGGAATATTATAGTAAATATACATAAAAGTGTTCCTAAGGATACATTATCAATGATGTTTGATTGTTCTTGGACAAGTGTATAGGTATAGGTTGAACGCGTTCTCTTCACGGTTCAATGGGCGAGTGGAAACTGTATTTTATGAACATAACGCGCCAACCAAACTGAGATTTATGGACATAAACATGAATGTTTAATAATTCAACTTTTGGATTTTGAATTTAGCGCCTTAAATTTCACTGGGTAGTGCCCCACTGCTCCCACACAGAGACGAGTACAAAGATCTCCCTCGTCCTCCATTTGGCAAATCTGACCATAATCAATACAGGACTAAGATCGAATCGTACTACATCGGTCCCGAAGCTCGTTGGATGTGGCAGGGCTTGCAAACCATTACAGACTACAAAGAGAAGCACAGCCGAGAGCTGCCCCGAGACACGAGCCCACCAGATGAGCTAAATTACTTCTATGCTCACTTCGAGGCAAGTAACATTGAAACATGCATGAGAGCATTAGCTGTTCTGGACGACTGTGTGATCACGCTCTCCGTAGTCTATGTAAGTAAGACCTTTAAACAGGTCAACATTCACAAGGCCGCAAGGCCAGACGGATTACCAGGACGTGTACTCTGAGCATGCGCTGACCAACTGGCAAGTGTCTTCACTAACATTTTCAATCTCTCCCTGGCTGAGTCTGTAAAACCGACATGTTTCAAGCAGACCACCATAGTCCCTGTGCCCAAGAAAACTAAGTTAACCTGCCTAAATGACGTCCGACATGTAGCACTCACGTCTGTATCCACGAAATGCTTTGAAAGGCTGGTCATGGCTCACATCAACACCATCATCCCAGAAACCCTAGACCCACTCCAATTTGCATACTGCCCAAACAGATCCACAGATGATGCAATCTCTATTGCACTCCACACTGCCCTTTAATACCTGGACAAAAGGAACACCTATGTGAGAATGTAATTCATTGACTACAGCTCAGCGTTCAACACCATAGTTCCCTCAAAGTTCATCACTAAGCTAAGGACCCTGGGACTAAACACCTCCTGCAACTGGATCCTGGACTTCCTGATGGGCCGTCCCCAGGTGGTAAGGGTAGGTAACAACACATTTGCCACACTGATCCTCAACACGGGGGCCCCTCAGGAGTGCTTGCTCAGTCCCCTCCTGTACTCTCTGTTCACTCATGACTGCACGGCCAGGCACGACTCCAACACCATCATTAAGTTTGCCGATGACACATCAGTGGTAGGCCTGATCACCGACAACGATGAGACATCTTATAGGAAGTAGGTCAGAGACCTGACCGTGTGGTGCAAGGACAACAACCTCTCCCTCAATGTGATCAAGACAAAGGAGATGATTGTGGACCACAGGAAACGGAGGACTGATCACGCCCCCATTCTCATCGTCACTGTAGTGGAGCAGGTTGAGAGCTTCAAGTTCGTTGGCGTCCACATCACCAACAAACTAACATGGTCCAAGCACACCAAGACAGTCGTGAAGAGGGCACCACAATACCTATTCCCCCTCAGGAGACTGAAAAGATTTGTCATGTGTCCTCAGATCCTCAAAAGGTTCTACAGATGCACCATCAAGAGCATCCTGACGGGTTGCATCACTGCCTGGTATGGCAATTGCTCGGCCTCCGACCGCAATGCACTACAGCGGGTAGTGCGTACGGACCAGTACATCACCGGGGCCAAGCTTCCTGCCGTCCATGACCTCTATACCAGGCGGTGTCAGAGGAAGGTCCTAAAAATTGTCAAAGACTACAGCCACCCTAGTCATAGACTGTTCTCTCTGCTACCGCACGGCAATCGGTACCGGAGCGCCAAGTCTAGGTCCAAGAGGCTTCTAAACAGCTTCTACCCCCAAGCCATAAGACTCCTGAACAGCTAATTAAATGGCTACCCAGACTATTTACATTGCCCCCACCCCCCCACCTTCTATGCTGCTGCTACTCTCTGTTATTATCTATGCATAGTCACTTTAATAACTCTACCTTCATGTACATATACCTACATTTACATATGTGTCCCCGCACATTGACTCTGTACCGGTACCCCCTGTATATAGCCTCCACATTGACTCTGTACCGGTACCCCCTGTATATAGCCTCCACATTGACTCTGTACCGGTACCCCCTGTATATAGCCTCCACATTGACTCTGTACCGGTACCCCCTGTATATAGCCTCCACATTGACTCTGTACCGGTACCCCCTGTAT
>QNTS01003547.1:67188-87169 GCA_003317085.1 Hucho hucho | reverse complement strand
CCTACAGTATCACTCCCTACGGTATCACTCCCTACAGTGTCATTACCTACGGGATCATTACCTAGGTTATCACTCCCTACAGTATCACTCCCTACAGAATCATTACCTACAGTATCACTCCGTACGGTATTATTTTCTACAGTATCACTCCCTACAGTGTCATTTCCTACGGTATCACTCCCTACAGTGTCATTTCCTACGGTATCACTCCCTACAGTATTATTTCCTACGGTATCACTCCCTACAGTATCACTCCCTACAGTATCACTCCCTACAGTATCATTACCTACAGTATCACTCCGTACGGTATTATTTTCTACAGTATCACTCCCTACAGTGTCATTTCCTACGGTATCACTCCCTACAGTGTCATTTCCTACGGTATCACTCCCTACAGTATTATTTCCTACGGTATCACTCCCTACAGTATTATTTCCTACGGTATCACTCCCTACGGTATCACTCCCTACGGTATCACTCCCTACAGTATCATTACCTACAGTATTTCCTACAGTATCACTCCCTACGGTATCTCTCCCTACGGTGTCATTACCTACAGTATCACTCCCTACGGTATCACTCCCTACGGTATCACTCCCTACGGTGTCATTACCTACAGTGTCATTACCTACAGTATCACTCCCTACAGTATCATTACCTACGGTATCATTACCTACAGTATTATTTTCTACAGTATCACTCCCTACAGTGTCATTACTACAGTATCACTCCCTACAGTATCATTACCTACGGTATTATTTTCTACAGTATCACTCCCTACAGTATTATTTTCTACGGTATCACTCCCTACAGTGTCATTACCTACAGTATCATTACCTACGGTATCACTCCCTACGGTATCACTCCCTACGGTGTCATTACCTACAGTGTCATTACCTACAGTATTATTTCCTACAGTATCATTACCTACGGTATCATTACCTACAGTATTATTTTCTACAGTATCACTCCCTACAGTGTCATTACTACAGTATCACTCCCTACAGTATCATTACCTACGGTATTATTTTCTACAGTATCACTCCCTACAGTATTATTTTCTACAGTATCACTCCCTACAGTGCCATTACCTACAGTATCACTCCCTACAGTGTCATTACCTACAGTGTCATTACCTACAGTATCATTACCCACAGTATCATTACCTACAGTATCACTCCCTACAGTGTCATTACCTACAGTGTCATTACCTACAGTATCATTACCTACAGTATCATTACCTACAGTATCACTCCCTACAGTGTCATTACCTACAGTATCACTCCCTACAGTATCATTACCTACAGTATTATTTCCTACAGGTAGCACTCCCTGCAGGTGAACATGGCCTTCGTCTCTACTCCTCTCCTCAGGTTGGTTTCGGCAATGTGGTATAATTCCCTACAGTAAAGACGTGGACCTGGGCATCTGGATTAAAGACTACAGACATGATATCACTCAAGCTTTTCAAAAGGCCGGCCTTCCGTTGAAACACAAGTTTGGAAAGGTACAGTATGTTTCAAATCATAAAATATACTATTAGAAACATCATGTTGGTTCATTATGTCTGTTTCAAATGGCACCCTATTCTATAGTGCACTACCTTTGACCAGGGCCCTACTTTTGACCTGGGTCCTGGTCACAAGTAGTGCACTAAATAGTGAATAGGGTGCAATTTCAGACGTATACCCAGTCAATGTGTTGTATCTGTCTCGGTGGAGGATAGCCTGGAACTGTCCTTCCAGGGTTAATGTTGTCGTGTGTCTCGGTGGAGGATAGGCTGGAACTGTCCTTCCAGGGTTAATGTTGTGGTGTGTCTCTGTGCAGGTGGAGGATAGCCTGGAACTGTCCTTCCAGGGCCTGGATGTTAAACTGGACATTTTCTTCTTCTATGAGGAAACTGACGTTGTGTGGAACGGAGGAACCCAAGCTAAGAGCGGGAAGAAATTCAAGTAAGCCTCTGTTTTACTATACTGTACGTTATAGAGCTGAGTCACTGTTGCTTAGTGATAGACTATAACGAGCTACTGCTCAGAAGTCTTCCGTTTATTGAGCGTCGGGCTCAGAAATTCAAAAGGCACTCGCACATCTGAGCTATTTTTGTTGCAGGTGCATGGTAACAGTTGAATAAGATGAGAAGAAAATACCCACAAACCTGCTCTCGATTAGTATCAATGCTCCTTAATGAGCTTTACGTAATTGGCCTTCCTCAGAGCTTTTGTGAGTGTTTATAATTTACACCCCAGCCACATCCACACAATGCATCCAATGGGGTTGTAGTCGAGGGAAAATAAGCATGTTACCAAAATAGAACAATGTGCATTTCATGCGTATTCTAATAAAAGTGTGTACATAAAACGTATTTAAACAGGTCTGTAAAAGCCTTAATGAGGACATCGACCTATCAAGTAAGTTTTCATAAATCATTGGGTACAGCGCAAGAAGAAACATCAGTGTAGTCTGGAGTGGTGGCATTAGTTCACGTTTACAACATAACACGTATGGGCGTTTCGTCATTAAGACCTTTAGGAATAATGTCTGGAGGGTGAAAATCACAAAACATATTTTACTCAGAGTATATATTAATATCACCTCCCCTGTCTGATATCTTAACCCTTCTCTATGCCACAAAATCTAAAAGGTAGAAATTTCATGTTTTAGGTCATTAAAATGTACTGCGACTGGATAATCCCTGTCGTTTCTCCTGATTTGAACTTTTATGTTCACTAATTCTCTGTTTGAGAGAACGAGAGGTTTTATTTACATACAGTGGCTTGCGAAAGTATTCACCCCCCTTGGCATTAGTCCTATTCTGTTGCCTTACGACCTGGAATTAAACCAGATTTTTTTGTGGGTTTGTATCATTTGATTTACACAACATGCCTACCACTTAAGATCCAAATATTTTTTTTTGTGTGAAACAAACAAGAAATAATACAACAACAAAAAAACTGTGTGTGCATAACTATTCACCCCCACCAAAGTCAATACTTTGTAGAGACACCTTGTGCAGCAATTACAACTGCAAGTCTCTTGGGGTATGTCTCTATAAGCTTGGCACATCTAGACACTGGGATTTCTGCCCATTCTTCAAGGTAAAACTGCTCCAGCTCCTTCAAGTTGGATGGGTTCTGCTGGTGTACAGCCATCTTTAAGTCATACCACAGATTCTCAATTGGATTGAGGTCTGGTCATTGACTAGGCCATTCCAAGACATTTAAATGTTTCCCCTTAAACCACTCAAGTGTTGCTTTAGCAGTATGCTTAGGGTCATTGCCCTGTTGGAAGGTGAGTCTCAAATCTCTGGAAGACTGAAACAGGTTTCCCTCAATAATTTCCCTCAGTTTCCCAGTCCCTGCCGATGGTGTTCTCGGGGTGATGAGAGGTGTTGGCTTTGCGCTAGACATAGCGTTTTCTTTGATGGCCAAAAAGCTCAATTTTAGTCTCATCTGACCAGAGTACCTTCTTCCATATGTTTGGGGAGTCTCCCACATGCCTTTTTGGCAAACAGCAAACATGTTTGCTTATTTTTTTCTTTAAGCAATGGCTTTTTTTCTGGCCACTCTTCCATAAAGCCCAGCTCTGTGGAGTGTACGGCTTAAAGTGGTCCTATGGACAGATACTCCAATCTCCACTGTGGAGCGTTGTAGCTCCTTCAGGGTTATCTTTGGTCTCTTTGTTGCCTCTCTGATTAATGCTCTCCTTGCCTGGTCCCTGAGTTTTGGTGGGCGGCACTCTCTTGGCAGGTTTGTTGTGGTGCCATATTCTTTCCATTTTTTAAAATTGATTTAATGGTGCTCCGTGGGATGTTCAAAGTTTCTAATATTTTTTTATAACCCAACCCTGATCTGTACTTCTCCACAACTTTGTCCCTGACCTGTTTGGAGAGCTCCTTGGTCTTCATGGTGCCGCTTGCTTGGTGGTGCCCCCTTGCTTAGTGGTGTTGCAGACTCTGGGGACTTTCAGAACAGGTGTATGTAATTTGTATTAGGATCCCCATTAGCTAACGCCATAACACTAGCTAATCTTCCTGGGGTCCAACATCAGCCGATGGTGTTCTCGGGGTGATGAGAGGTGTTGGGTTTGCGCTACACATCACACAACATGTGTGTGTACAGTTGAAGTCGGAAGTTTACATACACTTAGGTTAGAGTCATTAAAACTTGTTTTTCAACCAATCCACAAATGTCTTGTTAACAAACTATAGTTTTGGCAAGTCGGTTAGGACATCTATTTTGTGCATGACACAAGTAATTTTTCCAACAATTGTTTACAGACAGATTATTTCACTTATAATTCACTGTATCACAATTCCAGTGGGTCAGAAGTTTACATACACTAAGTTGACTGTGCCTTTAAACAGCTTGGAAAATTCCAGAAAATGATGTCATGGCTTCTGATAGGCTAATTGACATAATTTGAGTCAACTGGAGGTGTACCTGTGGATGTATTTCAAGGCCTCCCTTCAAACTCAGTTCCTCTTTGCTTGACATCATGGGAAAATCAAAAGAAATCACCAAGACTCCAGAAAAACAATTGTAGACCTCCATAAGTCTGGTTCATCCTTGGGAGCAATTTCCAAACGCCTGAAGGTACCACGTTCATTTGTACAAACAATAGTACGCAAGTATAAACACCATAGGACCACGCAGCCGTCATACCGCTCAGGAAGGAGACGCGTTCTGTCTCCTAGAGATGAACGTACTTTGGTGCGAAAAGTGCAAATCAATCCCAGAACAACAGCAAAGGACCTTGGGAAGATGCTGGAGGAAACCAGTACAAAAATATCTATATCCACAGTAAAACGAGTCCTATATCGACATAACCTGAAAGGCCTCTCAGCAAGGAAGAAGCCACTGCTACAAAACCTCCATAAAAAAGCCGGACTACGATTTGCAACTGCACATGGGGACAGATATCGTACTTTTTGGAGAAATGTCCTCTGGTCTGATGAAACAAAAATGGAACTGTTTGGCCATAATGACCATCGTTATGTTTGGAGGAAAAAGGGGGAGGCTTGCAAGCCAAAGAACACCATCCCAACCGTGAAGCACGGGGGTGGCAGCATCATGTTGTGGGGGTGCTTTGCTGCAGGAGGGACTGGTGCACTTCACAAAATAGATGGCATCATGAGGCATGAACATTATGTGGATATATTGAAGCAACATCTCAAGACATCAGTCAGGAACTTAAAGCTAAAGCTTGGTCACAAATGGGTCTTCCAAATGGACAATGACCCCAAGCATACTTCCAAAGTTGTGGCAAAATGGCTTAAGGGCAACAAAGTCAAGGTATTGGAGTGGCCATGACAAAGCCCTGACCTCAATCCTATAGAACATTTGTGGGCAGAACTGAAAAGGCGTGTGCAAGCAAGGAGGCCCACAAACCTGACTCAGTTACACCAGCTCTGTCAGGAGGAATGGGCCAAAATTCACCCAACTTATTGTGTGAAGCTTGTGGAAGGCTACCTGAAACGTTTGCCCCAAGTTAAACAATTTAAAGGCAATGCTACCAAATACTAATTGAATGTATGTAAACTCCCTTCACTTGAACTAAAGGGGGTTAGCCCAAACCATTAAAAACAGCCCCAGACCATTATTCTTCCTCCACCAAACTTTAGTTGGCACTATGCATTCGGGCAGGTAGCGTTCTCCTGGCATCCGCCAAACCCAGATTTGTCGGTTTGACTGCCAGATGGTGAAGCTTGAATCATCACTCCAGAGAATGTGTTTCCATTGCTCCAGTCCAATGGCAGCAAGCTTTACACCACTCCCGACAATCAGTTCTTGTGCTGACGTTGCTTTCAGAGGCAGTTTGGAACTTGGGAGTGAGTGTTGCAACCGAGGACAGAAGATTTTTACGCGCTTCGGAGGTCTCGTTCTGTTAGCTTGTGTGGCCTACCACTTCGCGGGACAGCCGTTGTTGCTCTTAGACGTTTCCACTTCACAATACCAGCACTTACAGTTGACCGGGGCAGCTCAAGCAGAGCAGAAATTTGACAAACTGACTTGTCGGAAAGGTGGCATCCTGTGACGGTGCAAGTCCCTGAGCTCTTCAGTAAGGCCATTCTACTGTCAATGTTTGTCTATGGAGTTTGCATGGCTGTGTGCTCGATTTTATACACCAGTCAGCAACGGTTGTGGGCGAAATAGCCGACTCTACTAATTTGAAGGGGTGTCCTCATACTTGTGTTTGTGTGTGTATAGTGTATATTTAAAGATGTTTTTGATACCATCCCATACTTACTAACCAGAGACTCCTTCCCATTCTGTTAGGTATGTCTTCCCCAAGTTTACTCTCTGCTGGACTGAGCTGATGGACCTAAAGGTGCGTGTCCCCTGTGAGACGGTAGACTATGTATCCGCTAACTATGGGCCTACCTGGAACACGCCTGTAAAGACCTGGGACTGGAAGAGCTCTCCGCCCAACGTGCAGGACAACGGGGTGTGGCCTGTCAGGGAGTGGGATGAGGTCATCCAGGTGTACTGACATACTGCTACACTACATACGAGTGCACGATACGAGATTGCACTACATCCGAGTAGACTACATTGGAGTACACTTAAACCACACGGAGGGAAACGGACTGAAACAGGGAGGGTCTGTCTCTGGACGGTCTCTCTGGACAGTCTCTGTACGTTTTGCTATGGCGTGCACTCCTCCGAAGTACACTACACCAAAGTAGCAACTTTAAAGACCACTACTAAGGGTGTGAGTCTGAACTGGTGGCTTACCATTGGCTGGTGGCTTACCATTGGCTGGTGGCTTACCATTGGCTGGTGGCTTACCATTGACTGTTTGGTTGTAAAATGCAGACCACCAATACTGGACTCTCCTCATCCTTTGGACTGAAGCAACTGTCTATTGATATGTAATGTGTGTTCCTTGTTTGAAATACTGTATTATGTTGACAAAAACATGTCATAGACATTTTAATATCTACTGACATTACTTACTACTGACATGTTGGGTAGGCCCAGGGTAAGGCCATATTACGGCCATGCTTTCTTGATATCGTGTTATTATGGCCTTGGTTACTTGGTATCGTGTTATTACGGCCTTGGTTACTTGATATCGTGTCATTACGGCCTTGGTTACTTGAAGTGCTAGGTGGTGGTAATGACCACTGACTGAACTTGATTGTTGTGTGTGGGTGTGTCCCAAATTGCACCATATCTCCTACGTAGTGCACTACTTTTGAACAGAGCCAAAAGTAGTGCACTATATTGGGAGTGGACATTATGTTCATATTGTATATATTTTATGCCTCTTGTTGTTTCAGGAATCATTGATTTGCCAACAAATCGTATCTTACTTTTCTTTGGATTGAGTTTCGTCATCGTTGTTGAAGGGAACTATGATCAACGCTAGCCTGAGTTCTAGCATGAGTGCCAGTCTGTCTGTGCTATCATGCCAACTCCTTGTCACTCATTTAGCTTGACAATGACAGCATTTGGAGTTATCAAGAGAACAAACAGATCTGGGACCAGGCTACGCTCACCAGCTGACAGCTCCAATTTTTTAAATGATAAAAAAATGGACATGATGAGGGTCAGAAAATATGCAGCGTTCTGTCCCCAACAACCCGGAACCGTAGGCCTGATCAACGACGAGACATGCCTGTAGGGAGGTCAGAGACCTGGCCGTGTGGTGCCAGGACAACAACCTCTCTCTCTCTCAACGTGATCAAGACAATGGAGATTGTGGACTACAGGAAAGAGGACCGACCACGCCCCCATTCTCATCGACGTGGCTGTAGTGGAGCAGGTTGAGAGCTTCAAGTTCCTTGGCGTCCACATCACCAACAAACTAACATGGTCCAAGCACACCAAGACAGTCGTGAAGAGGGCACAATAAAACCTGTTCCCCCTCAGGAGACTGATTTGCCATGGATCCCCAGATCCTCAAAAGGTTCTACAGCTGCACCATCGAGAGCATCCTGGCCGGTTGCATCACTGCCTGGTATGGCAACTGCTCGGCCTCTGACCGCAAGGCGCTACAGAGGGTAGTGTATACGGCCCAGTACATCACTGGGGCCAAGCTTCCTGCCATCCAGGACCTATATACCAGGCGGTGTCAAAGGCCCTAAAAATTGTCAAAGACTCCAGCCACCCAAGTCATAAACTTTTCTCTCTGCTACCGCACGGCAAGCGGTCTCGGAGAGCCAAGTCTAGGTCCAAGAGGCTTCTAAACAGCTTCTACCCCCAAGCCATAAGACTCCTGAACAGCTTCTACCCCCCAAGCCATAAGACTCCTGACCAGCTAATCAAATGGCTACCCAGACTATTTGNTAATGGTAGGTTTATTTGAACATCAAAAAAATCCAGAAAAACGCATGTGAAAAATGTTATAAATGTAATTGCATTTTAATGAGGGAAATAAGTATTTGACCCCCTCTCAATCAGAAAGATTTCGGTCTCCCAGGTGTCTTTTTATACAAGTAACGAGCTGAGATTAGGAGCACACTCTTAAAGGGAGGGTTCTGCTCTGTATAGTTGGTACATGGAACTGTTTTCAGTACTGCATTTGATATGAGTATCCGACATACTCATATCAAATGTATACACTGTACTCTAAACCATCTACTGTATCTTGCCTATGCCGTTCGGCCATCGTCCCAAATCTCTAGCCACTTTAATAATTATAATTGGATGAAATAATGTATCACTAGCCACTTTAAACAATGCCATTTATATAATGTTTACATATCCTACATTACTCATCTCATATATATATGTGTATATACTGTACTCCATACCATCTACTGCATCTTGCCTATGCCGGTCAGCCATCGCTCATCCATATATTTATATGTACATACTCGTATTCATTCCTTTACTCTTGTGTGTATAAGGTAGTTGTTGTGAATTTGTTAGATTACTTGTTAGATACTACTGCATGGTCGGAACTAGAAGCACAAGCATTTCGCTACACTCGCATTAACATCTGCTAACCATGTGTATGTGACAAATAAAATTTGATTTGATTTGATTTGAAATCCTGATCTATGTGTTTCTGTATTTCATGGTTGTAGCAACTTCATAACAACGTTTTAAGGCTACCTTTTACACGGTATGCTGGTTTTCCCTTCAAAACATTCCTGAATGGAGAGATTATGTAGTCCTGATATTGCTGTCGGTCTGCCAGTAGTGTTGTCTCAGACCATGTGACAGGTCTTTACAACATCATGTGTGCATCCCAAATGGAGCCCTATTCACTAAATAGTGCACTACTTTTAATGGGCTCTGGTCAAAAGTAGTGCACTATATCGGGAGTGGACATTATGTTCAGGGAATAGGGCTCCATTTGGGACACTGTCAAGAAGTTCCCAGGTCTTCTCCCTCAGTCAGTGTTTCTCATTGCCTCACAATGCCTGCTGCTGCCTGCACCGGGCCTGCTCCGGTCTGTGTGTATCCGGGGGGGCAAGGTGCGGATCTGGCCGGGAGAATACACCCACTCTTAACATAAAGACCCTGGTGGAGGAGCTGGTCACAGAGAGGGCCACCAGATCACTGTGATCGCCCACTATCAGCAACGGCTGCCGCTTCGAGATCCTCCAGGTTCCCTTCACCGGACAAGGAAGTCCAGGGGTACATGGATAAGATGCTGAGATTCTGGAAATACGACATGCCCCAATGACAATTTAATCCAGGCGTCATTGAATCTCAAAGCCGTGATAAATGTTGGCGTGAGGTAGAACCAGGAAGTCTGCAAAGTGCTGTTATCAGAGCTTCTGGAGAGACTTTGGGTGGACAGTATGACTTTCTGCTGACTGACCCCATGAGGTAGGGAGCTTCTCGCAGAGACTTTGGGTGGACAGTATGACTTTCTGCTGACTGACCCCATGAGGTAGGGAGGCTTCTCGCAGAGACTTTGGGTCTACCCTTCGTTCTCACAATGCACTTCTTCTTTGGTAACACCATGGAACGACTCTGCAGGCAAATGCCATCACCTCTGTCTTATGTCCCAGGCATTGGTTTTGAATACACTGACAATATTACTTTTGCTCAGTGACTGAAAAAAACACTTGTTTTGTATATCTCAAGACATCTTGTTCAAGATCGTGGCAGCTACGAGGTTCTTGGTAAAAAAATAAAACATTCTAAATAATATTCTAGAGTCAGTGGTAGCCATACCTTCGGTTTGTTTGACCTTTAACCGACCCCATCTCTTTCAGTTAGTGTAGGCCGGATGGGGGGGTGCAATAGTGTCTTTTCAGTCACTTCTCTTTCAATTAGTGCAGTCCAAATGAGGATGGGGGGTGCAATAGTCTCTTTCAGTTAGTGTAGGGGCTCAGTTGGTGTTTGTAGAATGTGTCCCCAAGACACTCTGTCTGGTTATGTGTTCCCAAGACCCTCTGTCTGGTTGTGTTCCCAAGACCCTCTGTCTGGTTATGTGTTCCCAAGACTCTCTATGTCTGGTTATGTGTCCCCAAGACTCTCTATGTCTGGTTATGTGTCCCCAAGACCCTCTATGTCTGGTTATGTGTCCCCAAGACCCTCAAGGCCCTATGTCTGGTTTATATAAAGTAATAGGAGCTGAAATACCAGGCTAAGGAGTGGAAGAGAAAGTATATTATTGGGAAGTAGACCAGGACCCGTATTCCCAAAGTGTCTCAGAGTAGGAGTTCTGGATCAGTTTCACCTTTTTAAATCATAATGAATAAGATCACATGGACAGAGAGGACCTGATCCTAGATCAGCACTCCTACACTGAGATGCCTTGAAGGCCTCAACCTCCACCCTTTGAAGGCCTCAACCTCCATCCCTTGAAGGCCTCAACCTCCACCCCTTGAAGGTCTCAACCTCCACCCCTTGAAGGCCTCAACCTCCACCCCTTGAAGGCCTCAACCTCCACCCCTTGAAGGCCTCAACCTCCACTCCTTGAAGGCCTCAACCTCCACTCCTTGAAGGCCTCTGTCTACTTAGTCTCGCAGGGCCTTCCATCCAAATCTCATCTAGTTGACTCAGAACGGAAGCCTGGGTGTCCGATGGTTTCTGTGGCCCTCCTCCTGCTCTGTGGGTGTCTGGGCGGATGATGCGTATGATCCTGGAGGAGCTAGTGGAGGGGAACCATGGTGTCACAGTGCTGGAGTCCACCGCCTCACTTTCCATAAACTAATGTTTTACAATCTACCCTGTGACAGGAAAGACTGTCAGGAAATCCATGACTACTTCATAGACTTCTAGATGTACGAGTCTAGTGGCGGCAGGGTAGCCTAGCGGTTAGAGCATTGGACTAGTAACCGAAAGGTTAAAAAAAGTTCAAATCCCCGAGCTGACAAGGTACAAATCTGTCGTTCTGCCCCCCTGAACAAGGCAGTTAACCCCACTGTTCCTAGGCCGTCATTGAAAATAAGAATTTGTTCTTAACTGACTTGCCTAGTTAAAGGTAAAATAAAAAAACATGGCAACGATTTTGACAGCGCACACGGCTGCGGGCCATTCGGTGGGTTCAGAGACCACCTGTGGACAAGTAGGGGTGGAAAAATATCTATAATTAAAGCATTGCAGCTCTGAGAATTTTTTATTTTTTATTTTATTTCTTGCTACATAATTGTACAGAGATAGGCATGTGTGTTAATCTCAGTGGCACAACTCTCACTGAGGATGGGGGGGGGAACATGAACCCCCCCACACATTTTTGTCCCCCCCCCCCGTGCTTTAGGAACATGCGGACGCCTCAAAGGGGTTGGGTATGCTGTTGAGTGGTTTCAGCCCGGCTACCGCAAGAACACCAAATAGGGTGGTGCAGACCGGCTGTGTGAAGGCAAAAGCTTCTGAAAGACATGATGATGATGATGATGCCTCTGTGTGTGTTTTTTTTTCTCTGAGTTGTAAAAGCAAGCAGAGCAGAAACTGGCTACTCTTTATTTGACTGATGTAGCTGTCAAGGTAACTGCTGTTTGACTTATAGCAGAAGATAAAAAATATTCCCGGCGCTGAATTAGTAGTGTAACTGAAATGTAATGTTAGCTACAGTAATGTTTTATCCCCTCTCGATGGAAGTCTCTAGCTATCTGCCAGGTAGCAGTATCTAACAGCTGTTGTGTGTATGGAAATGTTTTTTGTCCTGTTTCAACAGAAGGCAATTAACTTGGCTAGTTTTCGTCAGTTGATGTACCATTAGAGCTAGCCAAAAGTTGGTTAACATTAGCTAGCTATCTCTAACTTTAGCTATTATTTTTGCCTCTATCACACTAGACCTGAATCAAATGATTGAAGCCCGATATTCTGACGGTTTTTGTTTTACAGCGCAATGTGAGTTTTTAGTAGTCAGTATAGCAATGTAAGGACATTGATCTGTCAGTTTCCCTAGCTAATTCTCTACTTTTCACACTGACACAGTATGAACAGGCTACACTGTCATGGTGCACAGTCAGTACACAACACTATGCTCATCAGTAGGATCAGATGGTGACCAGTGTCCCAGCAGGGTCAGACTGCCAGGGAAGACCAGTCTACGGCGCTCAGGTGAATTTTTGCTGTATATTATAACAATCAGTGAATGGATACAAAGTTTCATATGGTGTGTAGGCTACAGTCTGGGATCTGGGAATAATGGTCATTTCAATTATTGAAACATTGATTCTATTCTTGGATAATATAATGTATCAATGTACACCAAGGTAATTATTTGTCATGCCTCATCTGAGCAGGATCAGATGGTGACAGGGCTCTCAGCAGGGTCAGGCAGCCAGGGAAGGCCAGTCTGTGATGGTGCTGAGGTCAGGCAGCCAGGGAAGACCAGTCTGTGATGGTGAGGTCAAGTAGTCAGGGAAGACCAGTCTGTGACTGTACTGAGGTCAGGCAGCCAGGGAAGACCAGTCTGTGACGGTGCTGAGGTCAGGCAGCCAGGGAAGACCAGTCTGTGATGGTGCTGAGGTCAGGCAGCCAGGGAAGACCAGTCTGTGATGGTGCTGAGAACAAGCAGCCAGGGAAGGCCAGTCTGTGACGGTGCTGAGGTCAGGCAGCCAGGGAAGACCAGTCTGTGACGGCGCTGAGGTGAACTTTTACAGATTCAACACTTCATTCTCTCTGTGCAGCACTGGTCAAGACAGAAACTTCAAAGATGTAAACTATTTTAAGGCGGTCTGACAAGCCTCAAGTTGATTTCCAATCTGTATTAAAGGTTGATAGTGGCTTTTCCCGATGACACAAAACATCTCAAACAAAGATGTGAGGAAGACCTGGGAGACACTATTGATGATGATGATGATGATGAATGGATACAGATTATGTTTGAATGCTCATATAATCTCAGACATAAGTTTAAGACCATCCATAGAACATCGTATTTCCCAGTGAAACTGAATATCATGTACCCAGAAATGTAATTAATCAGCTGAAAAAACACAAAAGGGGACCTAGTTGCATAGTAAGATCTTGGCTGAATTCTGTCAAGGAGTCTGTGCTTTTATCTCAGCATGTCGACAGCTTCTCCCTTCTCCCTGTTTCTGTTTGCTTGTAAATGTTGATACTGGAGCCTGTTATCAGAATAAACTGTGTAACCAAACATTTATAGTGGCTAAGAAATGCATTGCTATTAATTGGAAGGTTGGTTATCCTACATAACAAGACTAAGGGTATACCGGGCAACTTTCATAAGGTCTGGGTGCCTTATATGGAATACTATATGACAAAAGGGATCTGTATTGAAAACATGACATTTTTTTTGTCCAGTAGTCGCAAATATATATTTTTCCATGGCACACGAGACACCTGCCTGATTTGCACCTGTCTCAGTGGACTAATTAATTGAGGAGGCCTATTGGTTGACACGGTCCAAGAATATGGGGATGTGGCTCAGAAGCACAAGGAATGCGCTCTCTCCTGCCATTTCGTAACTTCATTGTGTGCATTGTTTGCCGTGTCTTATCAATTCCCCATTGCATATATCACCAGTAGTGGCTTACATTTCACTGTAAGGTTTATACCTGTTGTATTTGGCGCATGTGACAAATAACATTTGATTTGACATTTACCGTTAATTCCCATTAACTTCTCATCTGAAATGTTTGTTTGGTTACGGTAAGGTTACGGTAATTTATGTTAAGGCATTGGATATATTATCAGGGACTAAAATTTATTTTTTGGTTCACCAGCCATTTAGAAATCTACCAGCCACTCAGATTTTTTTACCAGCCAAAAATATGATTTTCCCCGCTAAAATTACACCAACAAAACAAGAAAAACAGATGAGCATGATTTGTAATGTTTCTAAAAAAAAAAAAAAAAAAAAAAAAAGAAATGTATTACTAAGTAGTAATGTGGTATATTATTTAATTTCTGATTGTTTTGGGACCTGAACCTTTTTACCAAAAATATCACAAATGAGACAAATTATGTTCACCTGCCCCTTTAAGGGCGGAAGGTTACGGTGGCAACGCGACTCGTTAATAGCAGCGTTCCCTACGAGTTGAAACTCAAACTTTGAAGAAAAAAAAAACCCATCTAGCTTGTGAACAAAACAATGTAAATAGCCAAGAAATACAAGGACAAAAAAAAAATCGCACTTTCAGTAGACTTTCGTTTCAAGTAAATTAGACAATTTGTTTTTCAAGCGCTCTCTAAAAACGGAATAATTCACATATCTCTTCATGTGCATAGGGCCGCCCTAGCCAGGCAGTGTCCCCACTACAACAAGTCCATATGTTCATATAGTAGAACACTCAGCATTAGGCCTATTCACTTCATGTCCATATTATTCATATTGGATTCAGGGATTGAAATGACGACCCCCATCCTCAATAGCCTATTCCAGCAGGCTATTGGCCAATGGAAGCATTTCTTACCTCGAAATCGCCTCACTGTTCCATGCTGAATAAATGAGTCTGTCAATTTGCAGATTTCACTGCAGGCAGCTTGGTGGTTTGAATATCGGCCTGCCGTTCTAACCTGGAAGCCACTGCAGCCCCTATTCATTTAGCCCTATGCTCAACCATTTGACCTGGCTTATCAACCCTCCCCTCAAAGTATTTAATTTAGAAATGTGGGTGAAACTATCCCTTAACATCTCCCCCCCCCTAGAGGTTAAGCCGAGCTGTTAAGAGCGTTGGGCCAGTAACTGATAGGTCGCTGGTTCGACTCCCCGAGCCCGATATGTGGAAAAAATCTGCAGTTTTGCCCTTGGAACAAGGCAGTTAACCCTCCAACAACAACTGTTCCCCGGGCACTGAAGATGTGGATGTGGATTTTAAGGCAGTCCCCCGCACCTCTGATTCACCCAGTGAGTATTCTGTAAACATCACCTTTGTTATACATGAGGGGAAGTCCTTGGGACACACACATGAATACATGGGACTGTTGACATACCAAGCCTGAGCACTGGGCGGGTCTTGTCAGGTACATGTTGAAAGATTTGTATATTTTGAAAACTGATTGTTTAAAAGGAATTTATAATTAATTGAATACTTTGTGCTCCCAACAGTCAAATGTGAGAGAGCAGCCCAGGTGACCAAGTGGCTGAACAATATCTGGCCGGTAAACCAGGTTACAGAGTACATGGAGACCACGATCCAGAGGTCTCAGAGGACCAGACAGAATGGGGTCAAGCCAGGTTACAGAGTACATGGAGACCACGATCCAGAGGTCTCAGAGAACCAGACAGAATGGGGTCAAGATACTCTCAGACTATCCACGTTACATTTTTGCAGAAACATTAGACTTGAATTTAATTGTTTCCTATGATTAACTAGCCATGCTGACGCGACCCACGTGACTCAGCACATGGAGAGCTGTGACCATACTGTTCTGGAAAGGAGGCTGTTTGTTAATGCAATATTCACAAATAAATTGTGCGACAGGGTTTGATTGGTTCTCTCAAATGTTTTTTTTTTTGTTCCTCAGGGTTGAGACCTCTCATTGGTTGGATTTGAAAATCCAACCATTGTAAAAGAAGGGAGCGGGGCTCAGGGGCAGTGGGTGTTTGAGTGAGAAAGACACAGAAAAAGCACAGCCCTCTTCATTATCAACGCATTGTGCCGCTAACATTTATTTTACCTTTATTATCATTGCCGACAACATTTAAGAGACGTTCCATAATCTTGAAGTCAGGAAGAGTTAGGTGTTAGCCAGACTAGTGATTAACTGCAATGGAAAAGTAATTGTTTGTCTGGCTACAACATAACACAATTTGAAGTCATATGGCGCAGAGTCTCACAAGCATTAGAAAACAGCATCGGTTGTGTATACGGCGGGAACATGTGGATCCGAGCAGGTGTGATTTAATTCATGTTTGTGGATATGTATGTAAATGTTGTCTATTGTTTCTGTCAATGTACAGTACCAGTCAAAAGTTTGGACACCTACTCATTCAAGGGTTCTTGTTTATTTTTTACTATTTTATACATTGTAGAATAATAGTGAAGACATCGCAACTATGAAATAACACATATGGAATAATTTCTCAAAGTAGCCACCTTTTGCCTTGATAACAGCTTTGCACACTCTTGGCATTCTCTCAACCAGCTTCATGAAGTAGTCACCTGGAATGCATTTCAATTAACAGGTATGCCTTTTTAAAAGTTAATTTGTGGTATTTCTTTCCTCAATACGTTTGAGACAATCAGTGGTGTTGTGACAAGGTAGGGGTGGTATACAGAAGATAGCCCTATTTGGTAAAAGACCAAGTCCATATTATGGCAAGAACAGCTGAAATAAGCAAAGAGAAATGACAGTCCATCATTACTTTCAGACATGATGGTCAGTCAATAAGGAACATTTCACGAACTTTGAAAGTTTCTTCAAGTGCAGTCGCAAAATAAAACTGGCTCTCATGAGGACCGCCACAGGAAAGGAAGACCCAGAGTTACTTCTGCTGCAGAGGACAAGTTCATTAAAGTTACCAGCCTCAGAAATTGCAGCCCAAATAAATACTTCACAGAGTTCAAGTAACAGACACATCTCAACATCAACTGTTCAGAGGAGACTAAAGGACACCAATAAGAAGAAGAGACTTTCTTGGGCCAAGAAACACGAGCAATGGACATTAGACCGGTGGAAATCTGTTCTTTGGTCTGATGAGTCACAATTTGAGATTTTTGGTTCTAACCGCCGTGTCTTTGTGAGACGCAGAGTAGGTGAACGGATGATCTCTGCATCTGTGGTTCCCACCGTGAAGCATGGAGGAGGAGGTGGGGGGTGCTTTGCTGGTGACACTGTCTGTGATTTATTTAGAATTCAAGGCACACTTAATCAGTATGGCTACCACAGCATTCTGCAGCGATACGCCATCCCATCTGGTTTGCGCTTAATGGTCTTCACTTATTCTACAATGTAGAAAATAGTAACAAAATTAAGAAAAACCCTTGAATGAGTAGATGTGTCCAAATTTGACTGGTACTGAATATCGTGAATCACCCATGGGTTCGTAGCTTCAACCCTGCAGCACACACACACCAATTGATTAATATTGTTTTCTCTTGCTGTGTTTGCTCTTTTCAATATTATGTCTTTCTCTGATAAGCTACCCAGGAAAGGGCTGAAAATAGCCAATATTAATATATGTAGCCATAGAAATAAGGTTCATGAAATCCATAACTTGCTGACATCAGATAATATTCATATATTAACCATTTCTGAGACTCACTTAGATCATTCATTTGATGATACATCAGTAGCAATACAAGGATATAACATCTATAGAAGAGACAGGAATGCTTATGGGGGAGGTGTTGCTGTATATATTCAGAGCCATATCCCTGTAATACTTAGAGAAGATCTTATGTCAAGTGTTCTTGAAGTGTTGTGGTTGCAGGTTCACTTGGCTCATCTAAAGCCTTTTCTTTTGGGGTGTTGCTATAGGCCACCAAGTGCTAACAGGCAGTATCTAAATAATGTGTAAAATGCTTGATAGTGTGTGTGATGTAATCAGAGAGGTCTTTTTTCTTGGGGACCTGAATATTGACTGGTTTTCATCAAGCTGTCCGCTCAAGAGGAAGCTTCTTACTGTAACCAGTGCCTGTAACCTGGTTCAGGTTATTAAGCAACCTACCAGGGTGTTTACAAACACTACAGGAACAAGATCATCCACATGTATTGATCACATTTTTACTAATACTAAAAATAGTGTATAAGAGATCATACAAAAGATTTTTCTGTGGATGATGTGAAAAATATTTGTTGGTCTGATGTGATTAATAAGGAGAATCCAGACGCTGCACTTGATGAATTTATGAAATTGCTTCTTCTAATTATTGATGAACATCCACCTGTTAAGAAACTGGCTGTTAGAACTGTTAAGGCTCCATGGATTGATGAGGAATTGAAAAACTGTATGATTGAAAGAGATGGGGAGTGGCTAATAAGTCTGGCAGCACATCTGGCTTTCTGCAAATTGAGAAATGATGTGACTAAACTCAACAAAAAGAAGAAGAAACTGTATTATGAAGCCAAGATCAATGATACAGTATAAAGAATGATGGGAAAACAACTTTGGAGTACTTTAAATTAAATTATGGGCAGAAAGACAAATTCAACTCCATCTTTCATCGAATCAGATGGCTTTATTCATCACAAAACCATTTGATGTTGCCAATTATTTGAATGATTATTCATTGGCAAAGTGGGCAAACTTAGGCAGGAAACGACAACAACAAACAGTGAGCAATTGCATTCATGCATAAAAAAAAAACAAATAAGAAAAGCATTGCAAGTTAGAATTTTGTTAAGTTCAACCGTGGGAGAAGTGGAAAAATTATTGTTATCGATCAGTAATGACAAACCTTCTGGCATTGACAACTTAGATGGAAAGCTCCTGAGGATGGTATCTGACTCTATAGCCACTCCTATCTGTCATGTTTTTTAATCTGAGCCTAGAGGAAAGTTTTTGTCCTCAGGCCTGGAGGGAAGCCAAAGGAATTCCGCTACCCAAGAGTGGTAAAAGCGGCCTTTACTGGTTCTAACTAGGGATGCATGATATATCGGTGAACATATCGGAATCGACCGATATTAGCTAAAAATGCCAACATCGGTATTGGCCGAAGTCTAGTTTAACTCCGATGTGCAAAACCAATGTCAAAGCCTACGTGCATACCTTACGTAGGTAGATGACGTAATGAAGCCACGTAAAATGTTGCGCTACACGTGCAACACAGCATTCCTAACCTAGCCCACACAATGTCTGCTGTGTGGATCGAGCAGTCAACAAGTCGAACAGTCATTTGAAAGAGTAAGGAAATTTCAGCGAGACAACTCAAAGGCGAAATCCATTAAAGCCAAGATAATGGAATTCATTGCCCTTGACAATCAACCATTCTCTGTCGTGGGTGATGTTTGGCTTTCGCCGACTGGTCGAGCACCGACTGTACCACACTACCAAGTGCACTATTTTTCAGATGTTGCCCTACCGGAGTTAGACAGTAATAGCGTCACTGCTATTAGCTTCGTGACATACATACTATGGAACGCCGTTTGGGTCTTTGCATGTCAAAAAATATATAGTAGCACTGTCAAAGCTGTACAAAAAAGTCTGCAAATAAGCAAACACCGGCCACGAACGATGTGTTTACAATACCGCGTTGGTAATAAAGCATCATTGTTCGACCGCAACTTCTGGGGTAGCTAGCTTTAGCTTGGTACCGAGCTAGCACCAATACAACCAGCCTGAAAACAACGACCAGTGGAAACAGCAGTCATTTTCATTATTCGGCAGGGTAGCCTAGTGGTTAGAGCGTTGGACTAGTAACCGAAAGGTTGCAAAATCAAATCCCTGAGCTGACAAGGTTTAAAATCTGTCGTTCTGCCCCCTGAACAAGGCAGTTAACCCCACTGTTCCTAGGCTGTCATTGTAAATAAGAATTTGTTCTTAAGTGACTTGCCTAGTAAAATAAAGGTATACAATTCTTAGCAATGATTTGGGAATCCTTGTGAGTAAGCATTAGCTAGGTTGCCACTTGTTGTTCACCTACTGAAATTGAACTTCAGTTCATGAAAATAAATAGCTAGCCAGCTATAAGCTAACGTTATAAGCAGCCAGCTAT
>QNTS01003547.1:9293-53479 GCA_003317085.1 Hucho hucho | reverse complement strand
GAAGGTTAATACCACCCTCAGATTTAGGAAGGTTAAAACCACCCTCATACTTAAGAAGGTTTATACCACCCTCAGACTTAGGAAGGTTAATACCCCCCTCAGATTAAGGAAGAAGTGAAACCACCCTCAGACTCAGGAAGATTAAAACTACCCTCAGAATTAGGAAGATGTAAAACCACCCTCAGACTTAGGAAGGTTAATATCACCCTCAGACTCAGGAAGGTTAAAACCACCCTCAGACTTAGGAAAGTTAATAACAACCTCAGACTTAGAAGGTTAAAACCCCCCTCAGACTTAGGAAGGTTAATACCACCATCAGGCTTAGAAAGGTTAGAACCACCCTCAGATTAAGGAAGATGTAAAACCACCCTCAGGCTTAGGAAGGTTAAAACCACCTTCAGATTTAGGAATGTTACAACCACCCTCAGACTCAGGAAGACTTATTCCATCTCAGACTTTTTTGCAAACAGTTTCAGGTTTAGGAATGTTAAAACCACCCTCAGACTCAGGAAGGTTAATTCCATTTCAGACTTTCTTGCAAGCAGTTTTATTTTCACATATACTTTTTGTTATGACCGAGGGGTAATTGTTATTCGGTCGGGTAATTGATATGGCCACCATGACTATTTACATTGTTTTTACACTGCTGCTACTCGCTGTTTATTATCTATCCATAGTCACTTTACGCATGCCTACATGTACAAATGACCTAGACTAACCTATACACCCGCACATTGACTCGGTACCGGTACCCCCTGTATACAGCCTCGTTATTGTTATTTTATTGTGTTACTTTTTATTTTACTTTAGTTTATTTAGTAAATATTTTCTTAACTCTATTTCTTGAACTGCATTTTTTGGTTAAGGGCTTGTAAGTAAGCCTTTCACTGTAAAGTATACACCTGTTGTATTCAGCGCATGTGACAAATAACATTTGATTTGATTTGATATTCACACCCTTTACTCAGTACTTTGTTGAAGCACCTTTTTGCAGTGATTATGCCTTGATTCTTCTTGGGTATGACGCTACAAGCTTGGCACACCTGTATTTGGGGAGTTTCTCCCATTCTTCTTTAGAAAGAGTCTCGGTGGTTCCAAACGTCTTCCATTTAAGAATGATGGAACCCACTGTGTTCTTAGGAACCTTCAATCCTGCAGACATTTTTTGGTACTCTTCTCCAGATCTGTGCCTCGACACAATCCTGTCTCTGAGCTCTACGGACAATTCCTTTGACCTCATGACTTGGTTTTTGCAAGTTTGTGACCATTAAGGTGCTCCAAGGTATTAGTACATGTTTTTTTGTGATTTATATTGTTTTTTTTATCTTGTTTTGGTAATATTATTCTAAAAAATGTTTTGTTAAATTTGATTCACAAATATTCTCAATTGACAGTATGTCAACCAATCAGCTGAGCAGCCTGAAATGTTTGCAACCTTGTTTGCATCATTTCTTTGAATCATAAAATTTTTTCATTTCATAATTTATACATGGGGTGTTAACAGTAGAGGGAGAGATGAGGAAAAGAGAGAGAGAGACGAGAGATAGAGAGCGAGAGGGAAGAAATGAGAGAGAGAGAGAGAGAGAGAAGAAAAGAGAGAGGCAGAGGCAGTGTCCGTCTCTCTCTCTCTCTCCCGCCTTCTCTCTGTCTCTTTCCCTCCCTGTCTCTCACTCTCTCTCTAACCTTCCAGCACTGTTCACCTGTCACTCTGTGAATAAGTCTGCATGCTAACAGGATCTGGCACATTTTGAGCAGAGACAAAAATCTCTCAAAACACCTTGGGGATTTCCATTGGCTTGCTATTGACTTTAAATGGCTTGTTGACTTGAGGTACTCTTGTGTTTGAGGCTCTCAAACTTATTCCACTCAAGACCCAAGTGAGAAATTGACCAACCTCCCGTGACCCAATTCGTCCTCCAATGACCGAAATTATGAATAAATGGTATGTGACTATAGTTGTATTCTTAGAACTCGAAATCTCTCACATGCCCAGGGCCTATTTTGGATCCCGGCTCCCGACCCATACAGTGCCTTCAGAAAGTATTCATAACCCTTGACTTATTCCAAATGTTGTTGTGTTATAGCCTGAATTCAAAATGGATTAAGAAAAATCTCACCCGTCTACACACAATACCACATGATGGCAAAGTGAAAACATGTTTTTAGAAATGTTTGCACATTTATTGAAAATGAAATACAGAAATATCTAATTGACATAAGTATTCACACTCCTGAGTCAATACTTTGTAGAAGCCCCCTTTGTTGGTGATTTGAGTCGTCGTGGGTATGTCTGTATCAGCTTTGAAGATCTGCATTTGGGGATTTTCTCCCATTCTTCATAGCAAGTTTATCGAATGCTCTGTTAGATGGGGAGCAGCGGTGAACAGCAATCTTCAAGTCTTTCCACAGATTTTCAATGGGATTCAAGTCTGGACATTTGCTGGGCAACTCAATGACTTTCACATTCTTGTTCTGATGTCATTCCAGCATTGCTTTGGCAGTATGCTTGGGGTCATTGTTCTGTTGGAATGTAAATCTTTGCCCCCCCCGCCTTTACCAGTTTCCCAGTCCCTGGGAAAGCATCCCCACAGCATGATGCTTCACGGTAGGGATGGTGTTAGATGGGTGATGAGCTGTGCCTGGTTTTCTCCTGACATAGCGCTTTGCATTCAGGCCAAAGAGTTACCTTTTTGTCTGAATGTTTTGCTCTCTGAGTCTTTCAGGTGCATTTTTGCAAACTCCAGGCACGCTGTCGTGTGCCTTTTTCTCAGGATTGGCTTCCATCTGGCCACACTCCCATAAAGCTCAGATTGTTGAAGTGCTGTATTGACTGTGGTCTTTCTGTCAGGTTCTCCCATCTCAACCAAGGAACTCTGTAGCTCTTTCAGAGTGTTCATTGGGTTCTTGGCCACCTCCCTGACCAAGGTCCTTCTTGTCCAGTTGCTCAGTTTGGTCGGACGGCTACCTCTAGGCTGGGAAGTTCCATATTTGTTTCTATTTCCCAATGATGGAGACCACTGTGCTATTGGAAACTTTTAACACTATAGGAATTGTTCTATACCCTTCCGCAGATTTATGATCTTGGAGATCTACAGACAGTTATATATATCTATACTTCATGGGTATAGTTTCTGCTCTGACATGCACAGTCAACTGTGGGACCTTTATATAGACAGATGTGTTTCTTTCTAAATCATGTCCAAACAATTGAATTGGCCACAGGTGGACTCCAATCAAGTTATAGTGATGTCTCAAGGATGATCAATGGAAACCGGAGCTCAATTTGGAGTGTCATAGCAAAGGGGTGTAAATACTTACAGTATGTGCACTACCGTTCAAAGGTTTGGGGTCACTTAGAAATGTCCTTGTTTTTGAAAGAAAAGCACATTTTTTTGTCCATTAAATAACATCACATTGATTAGAAATACAGTGTAGACATTGTTAATGTTGTAAATTACTATTGTAGCTGAAAGGTCTGATGTTTACATACACCTTAACCAAATACATTTAAACTTGGTTTTTCACAATTCCTGACATTTAATCCTAGAAAAATTCCATGTCTTAGGTCAGTTAGGATAACCACTTTATTTTAAGAATGTGAAATGTCAGAAAAATTGTTGAGATAATTATTTATTTAAGCTTTTATTTATTTCATCACATTCCCAGTGGGTCAGAAGTTTAAATACACTCAATTAGTATTTGGTATCATTGCCTTTAAATTGTTTAAACTTGGATCAAACATTTCGGGTAGCCTTCCACAAGCTTCTCACAATAAGTTGGGTCAATTTTGGCCCATTCCTCCTGACAGAGCTGGTGTAACTGAGTCAGGTTTGTAGGCCTCCTTGCATTTTTCATAGGATTGAGGTCAGGGCTTTGTGATGGCCACTCCAATACCTTGACTTTCTTGTCCTTAAGCCATTTTGCCACAACTTTGGAAGTATGCTTGGGGTCATTGTCCATTTGGAAGACCCATTTGCAACCAAGCTTTAACTTCCAGACTGATGTCTTGAGATGTTGCTTCAATATATCCATATAATTTTCCTTCCTCATGATGTCATCTATTTTGTGATGTGCGCCAGGCCCTCCTGCAGCAAAGCACCCCCACAACATGATGCTGCCACACCCATGCTTCACGTTTGGGATGGTGTTCTTTGGCTTGCAAGCCTCCCCCTTTTTCCTCCAAACATAACGATGTTCATTATGGCCAAACAGTTTTGTTTTTGTTTCATCAGACCAGAGGACATTTCTCCAAAAAGTACGATCTTTGTCCCCATGTGCAGTTGCAAACCGTAGTCTGGCTTTTTTATGGCGGTTTTGGAGCCGTGGCTTCTTCCTTGCTGAGCAGTCTTTCAGGTTATGTCGATATAGGACTTGTTTTACTGCGGATATAGATACTTTTGTACCTGTTTCCTTCAGCATCTTCACAAGGTCCTTTGCTGTTGTTCTGGGATTGATTTGCACTTTTTGCACCAAATTACATACATCTCTAGGAGACAGAATGCGTCTCCTTCCTGAGCAGTATGACGTCTGCGTGGTCCGATGGTGTTTATACTTGCACACTATTGTTTGTACAAATGAGCGTGGTACCTTCAGGCGTTTGGAAATTGCTCCCAAGGATGAACCAGACTTGTGGAGGTCTACAATTGTTTTTCTGAGGTCTTGGCTGATTTCTTTTGATTTTCCTATGATGTCAAGCAAAGAGGCACTGAGTTTGAAGGTAGGCCTTGAAATACATCCACAGGTACACCTCCAGTTGACTTAAATTATGTCAATTAGCCTATCAGAAGCTTCTAAAGCCATGACATAATTTTCTGGAATTTTCCAAGCTGTTTAAAGGCACAGTCAACTTAGTTTATATAAACTTCTGACCCACTGGAATTGTGATACAGTGAATTATAAGTCTGTAAACAATTGTTGGAAAAATTACTTGTGTCGTGCACAAAGTAGATGCCCTAACCGACTTGCCAAAACGATAGTTTGTTAACACGAATTTTGTGGATTGGTTAAAAATCAAGTTTTAGTGACTCCAACCTAAGTGTATGTAACCTTCCGACTTCAACTGTACAGAGACGTACAGAGGCCAGCAACCATCCCTCCTGTGTTCCAATGGCATGTTGTGTTAGCTAATCCAAGTTGATCATTTTGAAATGCTAATTCATCATTAGAAAACCCATTTGCAATTATGTTAGCACAGCTGAAAACTGTTGTTCTGATTAAAGAAGCAATAAAACTGGTCTTCTTTAGATTAGTTGAGTATCTGGAGCATCAGCATTTGTGGGTTCGATTACAGGCTCAAAATGGCCAGAAACAAAGCACTTTCTTCTAAAACTCGTCAGTCTATTCTTGTTCTGAGAAATGAAGGCTATTCCATGCGAGAAATTGCCAAGAAACTGAAGATCTCGTACAACGCTGTGTACTACTCCCTTCACAGAACAGCGCAAACTGGCTCTAACCAGAATAGAAAGAGGAGTGGGAGGCCCCGGTGCACAACTTAGGAAGACGACAAGTACATTAGAGTGTCTAGTTTGAGAAACAGACGCCTCGAATGTCCTCAGCTGGCAGCTTCATTAAATAGTACCCGCAAAACAACAGTCTCAACGTCAACAGTGAAGAGGCGACTCTGGGATGCTGGCCTTCTAGGCAGAGTTCCTCTGTCCAGTGTCTGTGTTCTTTTGCCCATCTTAATCTTTTATTTTTATTGGCCAGTCTGAGAAATTGCTTTTTCTTTGCAACTCTGCCTAGAAGGCCAGCATCCCGGAGTCGCCTCTTCAATGTTGACGTCCTGCATGACAATTTTTTATTAATCTGGGTTATATAAACATATACAGTACCAGTCAAAAGTTTGGACACACCTACTCATTCAGGTTTTTTTTTATATTTACTATTTTCTACTTTGTATAATAATTGTGAAGACATCAAAACTATGAAATACAAATATGAAATAATGTAGGAATCAAAAAAGTGTTTAAAAAAATAAGTAGCCACCCTTGATGAAAGCTTTGCACACTCTTTGCATTCTCTCAACCAGCTTCATGAGGTAGTCACCTGGAATGCATTTCAATTAACAGGTGTGCCTTGTTAAAAGTTAATTTGTGGAATTTCGTTCCTTAATGCGTTTGAGCCAGTCAGTTGTGTGTTGACAAGGTAGGGGTGGTATACAGAAGATAGCCCTATTTGGTAAAAGACCAAGTCCGTAATATGGCAAAAACAATGAGAAACGACAATCCATCATTACTTTAAGACATGAAGGTCAGTCAATCTGGAAAATGTCAAGAACTTTGAAAGTTTCTTCAAGTACAGTCGCAAAAACCATCAAGCGCTATGATGAAACTGGCTCTCATGAGGACCGCCACAGGAAAGGAAGACCCAGAGTAACCTCTGCTGCAGAGGATAAGTTCATTAGAGTTACCAGCCTCAGAAATTGCAGCCCAAATAAATGCTTCTCAGAGTTCAAGTAACAGACACATCTCAACATCAACTGTTCAGAGGAGACTGCATGAATCAGGCCTTCATGGTCGAATTGCTGCAAAGAAACCACTACTGAATGACACCAATAAGAAGATTGTTGTTTCCAACAGCTGTGTCTTTGTGAGACACAGAGTAGGTGAACGGATTACCTCTGCATGTGTGGTTCCCACCGTAAAGTATGGAGGAGGAGGTGTGATGGTGTGGGGGTGCTTTGCTGGTGACATTGTCAGTGATTTATTTAGAATTCAAGGCACGCTTAACCAGAATGGCTACCACAGCGATACGCCATCCCATCTGGTTTGAGCTTAGTGGGACTATCATCAGACAATGACCCAAAACACACCTCAGGGTTGTGTAAGGGCTATTTGACCAAGAAGGAGAGTGATGGACTGCTGCATCAGATGACCTGGCCTCCACAATCACCCAACCTCAACCCAATTGAGATGGTTTGGGATGAGTTGGACCACAGAGTTAAGGAAAAGCAGCCAACAAGTGCTCAGCATTTCAAGTGAAGCTGGATGTGAAAATGCCAAGAGTGTGCAAAGCTGTCCAAAACGTGGCAAAAAAAAGACATTGCTTCTGATGCTGGGCATCATTCACAAGTGATAATATATAATTCACAAGTGATAGGCTAATATTGTCACCCATCAGACTGTACTTGATTTAATCTGGTCTTTACATATGCTAAATAATATATGTGTGAAAATAGTTTGGATTTAGAATGGACCATTATCATGTACCTGTCTGTCTGGAAACAGGGACAGGGGAAAAGATACATGTCATCTATGCTCTTATATAGCGAAAGGAGGACGCTTTTCCCTGTGGTTCATTTTCATGTCAGCTAGGTAGGCTATACTCCTGTTGTAAAGCATAGCAATGTGCTTAATATTAGGAAAGTTGAGAAATAAAAATAGTAGGCCTAGCCTATAGAAAGCTGATGGGATCCTCTTCTTTTTAGTAGAGGCCGTCACTCTGTTTTCTTGCGCAATTGCATAGCTAATTGAAATGAGCTCACGGGCTCTAATGAAGTGATTAGATTTTCGATTACATTTGCATTGATTAGAGGGACAATAGAAGGCTGAGTACCAGGCAGTTTGGAAGTTTGGTAGGCTACTAATGACCATCAGCAGCATCAGAGCTTGCCTAATTACCGTGATAAAACGGTCACCTGGAATTTGACTGCCTTCATGACTGGTGACCACCGGTGTGGCGGTAATATGGTCATCGAAACAGCCCTAGACCAAGGAGGACTGTTGGTCCCTGATTTACTGTAAGATCAACAAGCAAACACACAGAATGTCGGTGTGTGTGTGACAGAATGCCTGTGTGTGTGACAGAATGTCTGTGTGTGTGACAGAATGTCTCTGTGTGTGACAGAACGTCGGTGTGTGTGACCGAATGTCTCTGTGTGTGACAGAACATCTGTGTGTGACAGAACGTCTGTGTGTGTGATAGAACATCTGTGTGTGTGACAGAACGTCTGTGTGTGTGACAGAACGTCTGTGTCCCTAACTGTAGCAAATTCTTTAGTAGTGTTGTTCTTTGTGATCCTGCTAGACTCATTGTGATAACTTTGTTTTCAGTCTGTTCTGTTTTTCTATTTGCTATTAGTTAACCTTTTATGAGGAAATAGACTGAAGGATGGTATTATAATGTTCTCCTGCTCAGATGCACCACACACACACACACACACAGCGCTACGTCTCAGATGTACTTCACACTTCAGACTCTATAATGACGCCCTTTTGCTTATCTACTGTGAGAGAATGTCATCCTTTGTGCAAAATATCATTGTCTCATTCTAGAAGCAGTGAAGGCAGGAGATTGCTTTCTATTATGTGTTTTCTGAAAGGGGAAGTAGAACCCTAAGTGGATTTCTGACATTCTAGGTCTTGAATGTTTTGACTCTTGATGTTATTATTTTTCCTTTTCGGTTGTTTCCCTACGTACCTTAAGTCTTGTAGTTTGATCTCTCAGTTATGGCAAACAGCTCTGGTCCTTCTGTGGCCTCATCTCAACGTCAGAACGATACATTTTATCTGCAACCAGACTAAGTCAGTAGTTGATCAAAGAACAAAAACTCGGTATCCCCAAGAAGTTTGAGGGAAGGAAGCTATACATCTCAACTTAAAGTGTTGCGATACAACGGAAATGACAGAAAGACAAAATGTTAGCATAAAAATTCTCCCTCTCCACACCGATCTCAACAAACCATTTCTGTTGGACTTTGCTTTGTACACGGGGGCATTGTCATGCTGAAACAGGAAAAGGCCTTCCCCAAACTGTTGCCACAAAGTTGGAAGCACAGAAATGTGTAGAATGTCATTGTATGCTGTAGCGTTAAGATTTCCCTTCACTGGAACTAAGGGGCCTGAACCATGAAAAACAGCCCCAGACCATTATTCCTCCTCCATCAAAACTTTACAGTTGGCACTATGCATTGGGACAGGTAGCATTCTCCTGGCATCCGCCAAACCCAGATTCGTCCGTCTGACTGCCAGATGGTGAAGCATGATTCATAATTCCAGAGAATGTGTTTCTACTGCTACAGAGTCCAATGGCGGTGAGCTTTACACCACTCTAGCCGATGCTTGGTGTTGCTCATCAAATCAAATTGTATTTGTCTCGTGCCGACAGGTGCAGACTTTACCTTGAAATGCTTACTGACAAGCACTTAAACAAAAATGCAGTTCAAGAAATAGAGTTAAGAAAATATTTACAAAATAAACTAAAGTATTTTTGTTTTTTTAAAGTGACACAATAAATTAACAATAACGAGGCTATATACAGGGGGTATAGGTACCGAGTCAATGTGCAGGGGTACATGGGGGTAGAAGCTGTTAAGGAGCCTTTTGGACCTAGACTGAGGTAGTATGTACATGTAGGTAGAGTTAATTAAAGTGACAATGCATAGTTGACAACAGTGGTGTGGAGAGGGGAGGAGGGCAATGCAAATAGTCTGGGTAGCCATTTGACTACATGTTCAGGAGTCTTATGGCTTGGGGGTAGAAGCTGTTTAGAAGCCTCTTGGACCTAGGTGCTCCGGTTCTGTAGCAGAGAGAACAGTCTGTAACTAGGGGGCTGGAGTCTTTGACAATGTTTAGGGCCTTCCTCTGACACCTCCTCTGATGGCAGGAAGCTTGGCCCCAGTGATGTACTGGGCCGTTCGCACTACCCTCTGTAGTGCCTTGCGGTCGGAGGCCGAGCAGTTGCCATACCAGATAGTCATGCAACCAGTCAGGATGCTCTCGATGGTGCAGCTGTAGAACCTTTTGAGGATCTGAGGACCCATGCCAAATCTTTTCAGTCTCCTGAGGGGGAATAGGTTTGTCATGGTGTGATTGGACCATGTTAGTTTGCTGGTGATGTGGACACCAAGGAACTTGAAGCTCTCAACCTGTTCCACTGCAACCCCGTCGATGAGAATGGGGCGTGCTCGGTCCTATTTTTCCTGTAATCCACAATCATCTGGTATCGTGGTATCCAATTGGTAGTGACAGTCTTGTCTCATCACTGGAACTTCCATACGGACTCAGGAGAGGCGAAAGTCGAAAGCCGTGCGTCCTCCAAAACACAATCCAACCAAGCCGCTCTGCTTCTTGACACAATGCCCACTTAACCCGGAAGCCAGCCGCACCAATCTGTCGGAGGAAACACCGTGCACCTGGCGACCGTGTCAGCGTGCACCGCGCACTACCCGCCACAGGAGTCGCTAGTGCGCGATGGGACAAGGACATCCCTGCCGGCCAAACTCCCCCCTAACCCAGACGACGCTGGGCCAATTGTGCACCGCCTCATGGGTCTCCCGGTCGCAGCCCGCTGTGACAGAGCCTGGACTCGAACCCAGAATCTCTAGTGGCACAGCTGAGTCTTTTACAATTATTTGGGCATTATTCCTGGATGGCATGTAACTTGGCCCCAGTGATGTACTATGCTGTACGCACTACCCTGTATAGCACCTGACGGTCGGATGACAAGCAGTTGCCATACCAGGCGGTGATGCAAACCGCCAGGATGCTCTCGATGGTGCAGCTGTAGAACTTTTTGAGGATCTCGGGACCCATGCCAAATCTTTTCAGTCTCCTGAGGGGGAAAAGGTGTTGTCGTGCCCTCTTCACAACTGTCTTGGTGTGTTTGGACCATGATAGTTCGTTGGTGATGACACCAAGGAACTTGAAACTCTCGACCCGCTCCACTAAAAGCCCCGTCGATGTTAATGAGGGCCTGTTCTGCCCTCCTTTTCCTATAGTCCACGATCAGCTCCTTTGTCTTGCTCACATTGAGGGAGAGGTTGTTGTCCTAGCACCACACTGCCAGGTCTCTGACCTCCTCCCTATAGGTTGTCTCATCGTTGTCGGTGATCAAGCCTACCACTGTTGTGTCGTCAGCAAACTTAATGATGTTGTCAGAGTCGTGCTTGGCCACGCAGTTGTGGGTGAACAGGGAGTAGAGATGGGGACTAAGCACGCACCCCTGAGGGCAGGATCAGCATAGCAGATGTGTTGTTGCCTACCCTTACCACCTGGGGGCAGCCTGTCAGGAAGTCTAGGATCCAGTTACAGAGGGAGGTGTTTAGTCCCAGGGTCCTGAGCTTAGTGATGAGTTTAGTGGGGCAGCAGTAATTTAGACAGTTTAACTTTGCTTTCTTGGGCACAGGGATTATGGTAGTCTGCTTGAAACGTAAATATTACAGAGAGGTTGAAAATGTCAGTGAAGTGTTGCTACGTGCTTCAGCACTCGGCGGTCCCGTTCTGTGGCTGAACCGTGTTTCACTTACACGTTTCCACTTCACAACAACATCACTTACAGTTGACCAGGGGGCAGCTCTAGCAGGGCAGAAATTGTATGAACTGACTTGTTGGAAAGGTGGCATCCTATGACGGTACCACGTTGAAAGTCACTGAGCTCTTCAGTACGAGCCATTCTACTGCCAACGTTTGTCTATGTAGATTGCATGGCTGTATGCTCAATTTTATACACCTGCTGGCAACAGGTGTGGCTGAAATAGCCAAATCCACAAATTTAAAGTGTATATATGGAGACTGTTTAATGTAAAAAATATGGGTTAAATACATGTAAAAAAAAATATATATCTCTCAGATCCCT
The DNA here is from genome assembly GCA_003317085.1 of Hucho hucho. Taxonomy (NCBI): domain Eukaryota; kingdom Metazoa; phylum Chordata; class Actinopteri; order Salmoniformes; family Salmonidae; genus Hucho; species Hucho hucho. The sequence goes on along the minus strand of QNTS01003547.1, from coordinate 41,905 downwards.
TCCCTTTTTCCACGTTTTGTTACGTTACAGCCTTATTATGAAATCATTTTTTTTTTTTAAATGGTCATCAATCTACACACAGTACCCCGTAATGACAAAGCACAAAACAGGTTTTCCCGAAATTTTTGAAAATGTAAATGACAGAAATACCTTATCTACGTGAGTATTCAGACCCATTTCTATGACACTCACATTTGAGCTCAGGTGCATCCTGTTTCTATTGATCACCCTTTAGATATTTCTACAACTTGATTGAATTCACTTCAATGATTTGGAAAGGCACACACCTGTCTATATAAGGTCCCTCAGTTGACAGTGCATGTCAGAGCAAGAACCAAGCCATGAGGTCGAAGGAATTGTCCGTAGAGCTCCGAGAAAGGATTGTGTCGAGGCACAGATCTGGGGAAGAGTTCCAAAAAATGTCTGCAGCATTGAAGTGGCCTCCATCATTCTTAAATGGAAGAAGTTTGGAACCACCCAGACTCTTCCTAGAGCTGTCCACCCGGCCAAACTGAGCAATCGGGGGAGAAAGGCCTTGGTAAGGGAGGTGACTAAGAAACCGATGGTCACTCTGACAGAGCTCTAGAGTTCCTCTGTGGAGATGAGAGAACCTTCCAGAAAGACAACCATCTCTACAGCACTAGACCAATCAGACCTTTATGCTAGAGTGGCCAGACAGGAGCCAGTCCTTAGTAAAAGGCACGTGACAGCCCGCTTGGAGTTTGTCATAAGGCACCTAAAGGACTCTCAGACTAGTCCGGATTGAGGGAAAGTTGAACGGAGCAAAGTACAGAGAGATCCTTGATGAAAACCTGCTCCAGAGCACTCAGGACCTCAGACTGGGGTGAAGATTCACCTTCCAACTGGACAATGACCCTAAGCACACAGCCAAGACAATGCAGGAGTGGCTTTGGGACAATTCTCTGAATGTCCTTGAGTGGCCCACCCAGAGCCCAAAGAGTTCAATGACGCTCCCCATCCAACCTGACAGAGTTTGAGAGGATCTGCAGAGAAGAATGAGAGAAACTCTTCAAATACAGGTGTGCCCAGCTTGTAGCGTCATACCCAAGAAGACTCAAGGCTGTAATTGCTGCAAAAGTTGCTGAGTAAAGGGTCTGAATAATTATGTAAATGTGAAATTTCTGAATTTTTATTATTAATAAAACATACAAAAATGTCCCAAAAAAATTTGCTTTTTAATTATGGGGTTTTGTGTGTAGATTGATGGGTGGGGTGGGTGGTAGACATTTTAATCCATTTTAGAGTAAGTCTGTAACGTAACAAAATCTGGAAAAAGTCAAGGGGTCTGAAAACTTTCCGAATGCACTGTAGGAGAGATACTTCAGAACAAACCTCCTTTTGAATTTGTTTTGGGGACTATCTGCTGTTCCATGACTCTGTTATTCAATGTGTTTGTATGGGCTAATAGCAGTAAGGACTATCTGTTATTCAATGTGTTTGTATGGGCTAATAGCAGTCAGGCCAAAAATAATTGTTCATCAAATAACTAGTCTTTTTATATACTTCAAGGGGTCTTACAATTCTAAATCAAATACAAAAATGATGCTTGATATGACCTTCTTAAAACAATTCTGTTTAGCTTAGTAGAACCCCTCCTCCGCTGGCCTAGACAGGGCTCTTATTGGTTAACAAATGGCATAATACGTTGGATGGACTCACTCTGTAAGCAATAATAGTGTTTAACATGATTTTTGAATGACTAATGACAACCTCATCTCTGTACCCCAATTATCTGTAAGGTCCCTCAGTCGAGCAGTGAATTTCAAACACAGATTTGAATATCCCTTTGAGCATGGTCAAGTTATTAATTACACTTTGGATGGTGTCAGTGACCCAAAAAATATATACAGGCATCTTTTCTAACTCATTTCACCATGAGGCCAATTTTAAAACAGTTGTAGAGTTTAATGGTTTTGATATGAGAAAATGTAGGATGGATCAACATCATTGTAGTTACTCCACACAAAGAAGCCTCTTACAGAATAGAAAATATTCCAAAACATGCATCCTGTTTGTCTTGAATACAAAGTGTTATGTTTATGGCAAATCCAATACAACACATCACTGAGTACCACTCTTCATATTTTCAAGCATGGTGGTGGCTGCATCATGTTATGGATATGATTGTCATCAGCAAAGACTAAGGAGTTTTTTTAGGATAAAAATAAACGGAATAGAGTAAAGCACAGGTAAAATCCTAGAGAAAAACCTGGTTCAGTCTGCTTTCCAACAGACACTGGGAGACAAATTCACCTTTTAGCAGGACAATAACCTAAAAAAAATATATATATATATATATATATATACACTGTAGTTGCTTACCAAGACGACGTTGAAGGTTCCATAGTGGCCTAGTTACAGTTTTGACTGAAATCGTCTTGAAAAATCTGTGGCAAGACTTGAAAATGGCTGTCTAGTAATGATCAACTTGACAGAGCTTGAATCATTTTTTTAAATAATAATGTGCAAATATTGTACAATCCAGGTGTGAAGGGCTCTTAGAGACTTACCCAGAAAGACTCACAGCTGTAATCGCTGCCAAAGGTGAATCTAACATGTGTTGACTCAGGAGTGTGAATACTTATGTAAATTGCATATTTGTGTATTTCGTTTTTCAATACATTTGCTAAACAAATATAAAACATGTTTTCACTTTGTCATTATGAGGTATTGTGTGTGTGTGTGTGTAGATGGGGGAGGAAAAAAATATATGTCATCTAATTTTGAATTCAGGCTGTAACACAACAAAAATGTGGAGTAAATATAGATCAAGGGGTATGAAGACTTTCTGGAGGAAGTGTAGTTAGCAACAAGGACAAGAAGCTGCCGTGTGAGGAATCGTAGGTGGCTCATTTCAGCTAGTTTCATTTTGTTCTTGATATATGTGCCTCGCTATTTTGTAAAACCTGTTTTTGCTTTGAGGTGTTCTGACTGTTCTGACTAATTTCATGTCTATGCTAATGTGGCTAAAAATTCACTAGCTAACTAATCAACAACTGCAACGATGTATTTGAGAGACAAGTGCTCATTGTGCAAATGTATTTATGTTTTCAATAAACGCTTGTAGACGAAATATAATTAAAATGTTGTCAAACAATCTAAGCCAGCCCAGTCAGTTTTGCCCATAGTTGTGCACAAGTCGGTTTTGAATAATACTTTTGTTTCAAAAAATAATAACAGGCAAATATTGTACAATCCAGGTGTGCAAAGCTCTTAGAGACTTACCCAGAAGGACTCAGAACTGTAACCACCGCCAAAGGTGCTTCTACAAAGTATTGACTCATGGCTGTGAATACTTATGCAAATTCGATATTTCTGTATTTCATTTTCAATCAATTTCGCTAAAAAAAATTGTAAAGCATGTGTTCACTTTGTTATTAATCCATTTTTGAATTCAGGCTGTAACACAACAACGTGTGGAATAAGTCAAGGGGTATGAATACTTTCTGAAGGCTCTTTCTGAAGGCTATGCAACATTCAGGGTCTATTCTTCATGGAGAGAGAAATAAGCGTATGGCTGTCTATAATCTCTGCAATGACAAACAAGAAGGAAATGAGATTGAATTGCCATATTGGTGAACTGTCTTTTATTGAGAGTGAGTTCTGTTTTCTCCTAACTCCTGTGAATGGTCAAATGACTCATTTCAATTGATGCAATTTAAAAACTTTTAATGACTCTTTCCCTTCTTCTTTTCACAAGTGGAAATGTCTATGACAGGGAGTGTTGTGACTCTGAAGGGACTGTAATCCAAATAGCAGTGTAGAGTGAATAGGATCTATTATAAACAGCCTTTATTCAGCTTTTCTCCCTCTTTGTGGGGGATCTAAGTAAGCGCTATGTTGAAGTGTATCCAGAATCGGATGTGTCTTTATGAAAAGGAGATTTTCTCTATCTCTCTCGGAATCATTATCTTAAAAACACTATCATGTATTTCAGTGCTCTCTAAGCAATGTCTGCCTGCCTACTTCATAATGCAGCATTCATTCACTTGAGCTAATCATCTTGCTTTTTAAATGATATTTTACAGAGTGGCTGATGGATGGTTTGGTTTTCTCTGGGTATTATTGGTTTCTGTTGCCGTGGATAGAATCTGGCTGTCATGGTCCTGTGTGTGTGTGTGTGTGTGAGAGTGTGTGTGCGCGCGCATGTGAAAATATGATTAATTATTTCCAGCACATTCAAAACAAGTTTCCAATGGTTGTCTCGTCAATATCTCTGCGCTACAATCTTCAAGTGTTTCATAAAACTCCTCTTTTGATTGGTTACAATGTCTGCAATTAATGATGTATGATTGGTTTAGGGGAATTAGGCATTCTCGCAAAAGGGAAAAACTCATCACGAAAATGGCTCGTTTGACGCTGCTACCACATGGAGACGCATATCCCCCCCCCACCTCATCTTCTCAACCTGACAATTATGACCAATTTTGGCAACACCATCATTCAGATTCGGACAACAATATCAAGGTAAGAAACTGTATATAATTTTTTATTTTTTTATGTTGCTAATGATAATATTTACATTTTAGAGTATGTTTTTACGATTTATATCTCCAGGAGTGATTAGTATAATTTTTTTTTCAACCAGGATTAAATGGCAGGGCAATTCGTTTTGGTAATCAGTGGCTGTATTAGAGGGGGAGTGGTTTCTCCCCTGCTAGGTGTGTGCCGACATAGCAATACTCATATTTCTAATTGTTTCCATAAATTTACATTTGATAGTAGGATCGGATGATACTCGTGATCGGAAAAAAAAACAGAAGTGTTTTAATATGCAGGCTGTCGGCCACCCGACAACCTGTCCACTCAGCCCTGTCCCCTCCTCCCTTCTCTCTCCAGATGAAATCCAGCCAATAGTGATGTCCAGCTGCCCAACAAACTGCCCGCCCGACCCCATCCTCTCCTCCCTTCTCCAGACCATCTCTGGAGACCTTCTCCCATTCCTCACTTCCCTCATCAACTCATTCCTGACCACTGCCTGCATCCCCTCTGACTTCAAAATGTCCCAAGTCGCATCCCCTCCTCAAGATACCAACACGATCCGCCGTCAAAAACTATAGACCTGTATCCCTTTTCTTTTCTTTCCAAAACACTTGATCAACTCTCTCATCGCTCTCAGAACAATCTTCTTGAGCCTAACCAGTCAAGACGGATCACTCAACTGAGATTGTGTCACGGAGGCACTCCACACTGCCAAAACTCTGTTCTCTGCCTTCTACCCTGTGAATCATCATATACTCCTCTCTACCCTCTCAGGGCTGGGTGTGTCAGGCTCTGCACCCTCTTTGATTGCATCCTACTTGGGAGGCCGCTCCTACCAGGTGACATGGAGAGGATCTATTATCTGCACCATGTACTCTCACTACTGGTGTCCCACAGGGCTCGGTTCTAGACCCTCTCCTTTTCACTCTATACACCAAGTCACTCGGCTCCGTCATGTCCTCTTATGGTCTCTCCTATCATTGGTATGCAGATGACACTCAACTACTTTTCTCCTTTCCCCCCTTCTGATACCCATGTTGTGACATGCATCTCTGTGTGCCTGGCACATATCTCAGCCCACCACCTCAAGCTCAACCTCAACAAGACGGAGCTGCTTTTTCTCCCGGGGGAAGGCCTGCCTGCTGAAAGACCTTTCCGTCACGATTGACAACTCCAGTGTCGCCCCCTGAGAGTACAAAGAGCCTTGGCGTGACCCTGGACAACACCCTGTCATTCTCTGCAAACATCAAAGCAGTGACTCGCTCCTTCGGGTTCATGATGTACAACATCCGTAGAGTACGACCCTACCTCACTCAGGAAGAGGCCCTACCTCACACAGGAAGCGGCCCTACCTCACACAGGAAGCGGCCCTACCTCACACAGGAAGCGGCGCAGGTCCTAATCCAGGAACTCGTCCTCTCCTGTCTGGACTACTGCAACTCGCTGTTGGCTGGGCTCCCCGCTGGTGCAATAAAACTCCTGTAACTTATCCAGAACGCTGTAACCCACCTGGTTTTCAACCTTCCCAAGTTATCTCACTCCACTCCTCCGCACACTCCACTGGCTTCCAGTCGAAGCTCGCATCCACTACAAGACCATGGTGCTTGCCTACAGAGCAGCAAGAGGAATTGCCCCTCCCTACCTTCAGGGTCTGTTCAAACCCTAGCCCGAGCACTCCGTCCTGCCCCCTCGAGTCTCTTCGCCATCCCATAGGGTGAAAGGCACAGTCCAAACTCTCTATCCTGGCACCCCAATGATGGAACTAGCTTCTCCCTGAAGCTAGGACAGCAGTCCCTGCCCATCATGCGAAAGCACCAGAAACCCTACCTCTTCAAAGAGTATCTTAAATAATCCCCCTACTCACCTCGACCTTTCTTATAGGAAAATGCCGTTGATGCTGAGCTACTGGGAGGCCTTCTTGTAGGAAGATGCCGTTGATGCTGAGCTATTGGGAGAAGACGAGGATGAAGAGGAGGAGATCAAGAAGCCAGAGGAAGTTGAGGAACCACCACCTGAGACCTCTCAGCTCTCAACTAGAAATAATGTTATTGTTAAGTATTATCAGGCCTTTTTTATAAAAAAATAATTATTTTATTGAGTACACTAACAATGATCTATTTCTCTCATCTTGTCTCTAAGTCTTTCTGTTAGTGCTCCACGTCCCCGTAAGCGTAAACACTCTGTCTTGCCTGAGAGCACATTTCAGTTCTATGATGATGATGTTGACAACACAGGCAGTGGATTCCCTATCACGCCTGAACGTCCAGTTGATTTTGATCAGGCAGTTCAGTCAATGCCTCAGGAAAGACTAAAGGGAGAGACATCTTCTTGTTGTTTTTCCAAAAGACTTGTAAAAAGCTGTATCAGCCAAACCAAAACTGAGCCATAGATGAGCACATGTTGAAATCAAAGGGGCGATCAGGATTCAAGCAGTATATGAAAGGGAAGCCAACTAAGTGGCCATTTAAATTGTGGGTCATTGCTTCATCTTTAGATTTAAAAATTCCAACACCAGACGTCAGGATGGTCGTGTGGTTGACCTAGCCAGCAAAGTTGTTGAGGAATAATTTTTGCCACATGCAAACCAGGGTTACAGTGTTTGGTTCAAAAACTTCTATTCATCACATCATCACTCGTACGTAGTCTGCGAGAACAGGGATTCAATACACGCGGGACTTGTAGGGTAAACCGTAAACAGTTTTAAGTACTTTTAAAAAGTGTGAGCTTCAAACCGAGCATGGTTGGTGTAGGATATTGGGCAATGTATAGGCCATACAGTGGAGAGACACACATACTGTTACTTGCCTTTCCAATTTTTACAATGCAAATGATTCAACTCATGTAACGAGGCTAGTCCGACAGGATGGTGTTTGGAATAGGAAAGTGGTCCGCCAGCCTGCTGTAATCCACAATAGAACAGATGGGTGGGGTTGACAAGTCTGATCATTTGATCAACTCCTACAATGTTTTTCAGAAGACCCAGAAGTGGTGGAAAACACTTTTTTTCCCTAGCCCGAACAATTAAAAATTATTCTTCCCCCACCAGGACTGCCAGATGGTGAAGCGTAATTCATCACTAAAGAGAACGAGTTTCCACTGCGTGAGTCCAATAGCGACAAGCTTTACACCACTCCAGCCGGCACTTGGCATTGCGCATGGTGATCTTAGGCTTGTGTACGGCTGCTCGGTCATGGAAACCCATTTCATGAAGCTCCCGACGAACAATTATTGTGCTGACGTTGCTTCCAGAGGAAGTTTGGAACTAGTGAGTGTTGCAACCGAGGACAAACGATAAGAAATCTGCGGTCCCGTTCTGTGTGCTTGTGTGGCCTATCACATTGCGGCTGAGACATTCTTGCTCCTAGACGTCTCCACTTCACAATAACAGCACTTACAGTTGCCCGGGGCATCTCTAGCAGGGCAGACATTTTATGAACTGACTTGTTGGAAAGGTGGCATCCTATGACAGTGCCACGTTAAAAGTCACCTGAGCTCTTCAGTAAGGCCATTCTACTGCCAATGTTTTTCTATGGAGATTTCATGGCTGTGTGCTGGATTGGTTAGTGGCAGATTACATTCAGAGAGAACCTTGCTGTCAGTTAGGAGATATTGATGTTAATTACATCAAATCAAATCACATTTTATTTGTCACATTTGCCGAATACAACAGGTACAGTGAANAGCAGAAGTTCTTCAACAGGTAATTGATTTCTTTTCGCTGTGAAATGTGTTATGTGTGTGCCACGCTGGCTAATGAATTCATGGCTATGAGAAAGTATGTGAGGCGCTGTCCTCAAACAATCAAATGTAGAGCTTTCGCCGTAAAGCCTTTTTGAAATCTGACAACGCTGTGATATTGCCAAGAAACAGAGCTTTTGATGAGTATGAAACACTTGTATATTGGTACATGTTTAATAATTCAACTTTGGGATTTTGAATTTGGCGCTTTACATTTTACCTGGTGGTGTCGGGAGTGGGTCGCTAGCGACCCAGTGATCCCTGAGAGGTTAAAAGTCACCTGAGCTCTTCAGTAAGGCCATTCTACTGCCAATGTTTTTCTATGGAGATTTCATGGCTGTGTGCTGGATTGGTTAGTGGCAGATTACATTCAGAGAGAACCTTGCTGTCAGTTAGGAGATATTGATGTTAATTACATCAAATCAAATCACATTTTATTTGTCACATTTGCCGAATACAACAGGTACAGTGAAATGTTTACTTACAAGCCCTAACCAATAGCGAGGCTATATACAGTGGGTACCGGTACAGAGTGGTCACCAGTTAGTCGAGGTAAATGAGGTAATATGTTCATGTAGGTAGAGTTAGTAGTTAAAGTGACTATGCATAGATAATAACATAGAGTAGCAGCAGTGTTAACTACTTAGGGAGCAGTGGGGCGCACTCCCGACACTACCCGGTGAAATGTAAGGCGCCAAATTCAAAATCCAAAAGTTGAATTATTAAACATTCATCAATATACAAGTGTTGCATAGTCATCAAAAGCTCTGCTTCTTGGCAATATCACAGCATTGTCAGATTTCAAAAAGGCTTTACGGCGAAAGCACAACATTTGATTGTTTGAGGATAGCACCTACAATATTTCTCCATTAGCATAAATTCATAAACCAGCGCGGTTCAAACAAAACCCATTTCACAGCGAAAACAAATCCCTTACCTTTTGAAGAACTTCTGCTGAGGGCTTCCCAAGTGTCCAATGAAGACATCCAATGGTTCTTTTGTTAGAAAAAGTCATTTACTATATCCATAAATCTCTGTTTGGTTGGCGCGTTATGTTCAGAAAATCCAACGTCGAATCGCCCATTGAAACGTGAAGAGAACGCGTTCAAATATACCTATAAACTTTTCCTATACAAATCAAATACCAGTTATAATGCATCCTTAGCTATCCTTTTATGAATATTAGCGATAATATTTCACTCGGATGGTCACCTAAACGTTATATAAGTAAAATAAAGTGGGACGCGCACCCAGACTCGTGCCTGAGAAAACTTGTTGACATTTCAGGTCCCCTTACCATTTCCTGTTCCTATCCGTTTTGCTTACTCCAATCATTCCCAGTCTTGAAGTCAATGGGGAGAGTGTCAAACAGAGCAAAGGTCACCAAAAACTGCATTTCCGGATGGATTTTCCTCAGGTTTTCGCCTGCTATATCAGTTCCGTTATACACACAGACATTATGTTAACACTTTTAGAAACTTCAGAGTGTTTCCTATCCAAAAGTACTAATTATGTGCATATCCTATTTTCTGAGCCTGAGTGGCAGGCATTTTACTTTGGGCACGCCAGACTCTCCAAAACCGTCACCTCTGCTGCCACTCCCTAAGAAGTTAAATAGAGAGGGGGGGCAATGCAAATAGTCTGGGTAGCCATTTGATTAGATGTTCAGGAGTCTTACGGCTTGGGGGTAGAAGCTGTTTAAAAGCCTCTTGGACCTAGACGCTCCGGGTTTCACTTGCCATGCCGTAGCAGAGATAATGTATCTGTAAGCTCATCTTTTGGATGTGTTACAGGAAAGACAGTAAGGAGAACAGGGACCAGGTTGGTTTGTGTGGCACCTGAATGCGCAAACTGTTTTGCATCGTAAAGGACCAAAATGTTTTTAGTTTGAGGCACGCCAGTGCGTTTGACTAGTTGCGGAAAATAGGCACAATAGGCACAGACAGATGTTCACTAGTAAAGGGACTCAGATGAAGTGCAGATGTTCACTAGTAAAGGGACTCAGATGTAGCTCAGATGTTCACTAGTAAAGGGACTCAGATGAAGTGCAGATGTTCACTAGTAAAGGGACTCAGATGTAGCTCAGATGTTCACTAGTAAAGGGACGCAGATGTAGTTCAGATGTTAAATAGTAAAGGGACTCAGATGTAGCTCAGATGTTCACTAGTAAAGGGACTCAGATGTAGCTCAGATGTTAAAACTTCTTAAGGCTAGGACCCATAGCTTTTCTTTTTAAGAGCATGGGATCTCAAAAAAAGAAAAAGAAAGGTTTTTCTTTGGAATTTCTCCTACCATATCAATTGTGCTATAGTCTCATACATTATTTTAATATTTCTACAAACGTCAAAGTGTTTTCTATCCAATGCTACCAATTATATGCATATCCTGGCTTCAGGGCCTGAGTAACAGGCAGTTTACTTTCGGCACGTCGGTCAAGTGGAAATGGAGAAAAATAGACCCTAGCCAGAAGTTTTAAATAGTAAAGGGACTCAGCTGTAGCACAGATGTTCACTAGTCATTTTTACTCTTTTGCATGTTGCCCTTTCCTCCCATGTCCCCTCTCCCATGTCCCCTCTCCCATGTCCCCTCTCCCATGTTTTCACTTTCTGATCCAACACATCCTGAATGCCAGGCTCCTTTTATGTTTCATTCATGACTAATAGCCTTCGGGGTGTAAAGGAATTGTAAATTGTAATGACTGTAAAATAATGTTGTGCTTCTGGAATTGTTCAAGTTTCTGACGCTGTGTGTGATAGACTATATGCTAGTTGAATGTAGAAATTGAAGTTAATAATTGTTGTTATATGGCTTATTTGATTCATATTTTGTAATACCAATTTGATTTTGATGAAAATGAACCCTGAAATTAAGGTTGTATAATGTTATGGTTATGATAGCAATTTAATGGTCTTAATTTTCTGGTTTGAATGACATTATTCTTTCAATAAAGTTATTGTTTTATTATTATTATATCACTTGTTTATGCCTTCCCATGTCACATGTAAGACTCAATGCTATTTGTAAATTGTTTTGGTGCAGATCTGTTTTCATGTTATCCAGAGGTAAACAAATCATCGGCCAGAGCGTCAAGTGTGCGCTCTGAGAGCGAAACGTAATTGGTGGGGCTAAAGCTTAAGAGGGTGTAAATGATGCTGAATGGGTGTAAACAAAGAAGAGCTAAATCGTTTTTCTTCCCCTCATCAATCTACACACAATACCCCATAATGGAATCACAATACCCCATAATGACATCAAAATACCCCATAATGACAAAGCAAAAACAGCTTTTTAGACAATCTTGCACATCTTTAAACATATGAAACTGAAATATTACATTTACATAAGTATTCAGCCCCTTAATAACTTAGTACTTTTTTGATGCTCCTTTGGCAGCGATTACAGCCTCGGGTCTTCTTGGGTATGATGCTACAAGCTTGGCACACCTGTATTTGGGGGGTTTCTTCCATTCTTCTCTGCAGATCCTCTCAAGCTCTGTCAGGTTGGATGGGGAGCGTTGCTGCAAAGCTCTTTATTAGGTCTCTCCAGAGGATGTTAGATCGGGTTCAAGTACGGGCTCTGGCTGGGCCACTCAAGGACATTCAGAGACTTGTCCCGAAGCCACTCCTGCATAGTCTTAGCTGTGTGCTTAGGGTCGTTGTCCTGTTGGAAGGTAAACCTTCGCCCCAGTCTGAGTGCTCTGGAGAAGGTTTTCATCAAGGATCTCTCTGTACTACGCTTCGTTCATCTTTCCCTCGATCCTGACTAGTATCCCAGTCACTGTCACTGAAAAACATCCCTACAGCATGATGCTGCCACCACCATACTTCACCGTAGGGATGGTGCCAGGTTTCCTCCAGACGTGATGCTTGGCATTCATGCCAACGAGTTCAATCTTGGTTTCATCAGGATGTCATGTGCCTTTTACTGAGAAGTGGCTTCCGTCTAGCCACTCTACGATAAAGGCCTAATTGGTGGAGTGCTGCAGAGATGGTTGTCCTTCTGGAAGGTTCTTCCATCTTCACAGAGGCACTCTGGAGCTCTGTCAGTGTGACCATCGGGTCTTTGTCACCTCCCTAACCAAGGCCTTTCTCCCCCGATTGCTCAGTTTGGCCGGGCGGCCAGCTCTAGGAAGAGTCTTGGTGGTTCCAAAACTTCTTCCATTTAAGAATGATGGAGGCCGCTGTATTCTTGGGGACCTTCAATGCTGCAAAAATGTTTTGGTACCCTTTCCCATGTCATGTGCTGAATGCATAGTAATTATGGATATTCTTGGAAAAAGTGACATTTTGGATAAAATACCTTCCCCTCTTGAATTTTGAGAATTATTTGACATTTGAAACTGCAGAAGATGCTCTTTCAGATACTGCATAGAAATCTAGTTGTTTTAAGGGTAGCACCTTCAATATTTTCCATTACCATGAATTCATTAGCCAGCACGGTCCATAGAAAATGCATCTCACAGGGAAAACCTGTGCCTTACCTTTTGTAGAACTTCTGCTGAGGGCTTCCCAAGTGTCCAACGAAGACAATCCATGGGTATTTGGTTAGAAAAAGTCATTTATTATATCCATAAATCTCCGTTTGGTTGGGCGGAACACAAGTCTTTTAGGTTGCACTTCTCTTGCGCAAGTTGATTTGGATATTTGAAAAGGAGTTGTTTTGTAAAACCAATTAAAATGCATCCTTAGCTATCCTTTTATGAATAAAAGTGATAATATTTCACTTGGATGGTCACCTAAACGTTATATAAGTCAAATAAAGTGGACCGCTCAGCCAAACGTGCGCCCAAAAACGTGAAAAAGAGCTCCTCTCACCAAAACCCCTTCCTATTCAACACATTAATTCCGATCGCTTTAATACTTTATATGTAGACTGCTGACATCCAGTGGAAGCCATAGGTACTACATTCAGTGTCCTGATATAAGCGGTTTTCAATAGGCAGTCTCTCAAAGTGGGCCATAAGCCACCATTTCCGGATGGTATTTTCTCTGGTTTTTGCCTGCCAAATGAGTTCTGTTATACTCACAGACATTATGTTAACACTTTTGGAAACCTCAGTGTTTCCTATCCAATAGTACTAATTATGTGCATATCCTATTTTCTGAGCCTGAGTGGCAAGCATTTTACTTTGGGCACGCCAGACGCTCCAAAACCGTCACCCCAGCTGCCGCTCCTAGAGAGGTTAAACATTCATCAATATACAAGTGTTGCATAGTCATCAAAAGCTCTGATTCTTGGAAATATCACAGCGTTGTCAGATTTCAAAAAGGCTTCATGGCAAAAGCAGAACATTTGATTGTTTGAGGATAGCACTTCTCATATTTATGCATTAGCATAAATTCATATCCAGCGCGGGTCACACAAAAAACACATATAAGAGCTAAAATAAATCACTTATCTTTCGAAGAACTTCTGCTGAGGGCATCCCAAGTGTCCAAACAAGAGAATCCATGGTTCTTTTGTTAGAAAAAGTCATTTATTATATCCATAAATCTCAGTTTGGTTGGCGCGTTATGTTCAGAAAATCCAACATTGAGTCGCCCGTTGTACAGTGAAGAGAAAGCGTTCAAATTATACCTATGAACTTTGCCCAAACAAATCAAACATCATTTATAATGCATCCTTAGGTATCCTTTTATGAATATTAGCGATTATATTTTACACAGATGATATCCTAAACGATATAAAAGGAAAATAAAGAGGAACGCGCACACGGTCTCGCGCCTAGGAAAAGTTATTGACATCCGTGGTCCCTTCACTATTTCTTCTTCTATTTGGTTCTGTTCAATGATAAAGCCTTGAAACTATGTCTAAAGACTGTTGACATCTAGTGGAAGCCATAGGTACTGCAATCTGGGAGCTATTTTACATGGATTTCAATAGGAAGCCTATCAAACTGAGGAAATGTCACAAAAATAAAAATGCTGGACAGAAATTCCTCGGGTTTTCGCCTGCTATATCAGTTCTGTTATACTCACAGACATTATTTTAACAGTTTTAGAAACTTCAGCGTGTTTCCTATCCTAGTGTCTGGGCCTGAGTGGCAGGCATTTTACTTTGGGCATTCCAGACTCTCCAAAACCGTCACCAATGCTGATGATGCCTAAAGAGATAACAGCTTATTTTTACAAAGTAAAACCTGGTATCAACCTGCAAGGCACGCAGTCAACTAACTAGCTAACGCTGATGAATAGGCATAACACAAACTCATCATTACACTATTGATGTTCTAAATTAAATCAAACTCTTTACCTTCATCATTCAGTTAGGCCTAATTTAAATTGGATTATGAAGTAACTTGCACAATTATTGCCCATTCTATCCATTTGTCAATAATTCAGTGGGCTGGCATCTTTTGCTTCACTGGATAAAGTCAAGGATATGTTTAGCATTATTCTAAATGCCTACTGCAACACACAGCATGTTTTAGTTTCCCTTATAATACATTTGATTAGTAATAGAGTTATAGAAAATAAAACAGTCCCATAACAGCTTATTTTAACGAAGTAAAACCTAAAAGAGAACGTAAAAGGGAATGGTATCAGCCCTAGAGGTGTGCAGTCAAATGATTTGCTGCTGATAAATAGGCATAATTTCATCATTACAATATTGTCTTTCTAAATTAAATCAACCTCTTCACCCTCCTTATCATTTTAGCCTAATTTAAATGCAATTGTGAGGTAAAGAGCACATTCATCCATTTGTCATTCATTCAGTGAGGAGTGAGAGACGCATTAGCGCCTGGCTGGGTACCAACGTCCTACAGCCCCATTGTCTAGTCGGATTAAGTTAGGAACAGGCGTGAAATTATTTTTGTAAAATGGCTCTAAATACTTTTCTGTTTGTGATTTTAAAATTCTGACAAATGAGCAGTGTAAAATAGAAATATTTAGGAAAAGTAAGGGAAGAAGCAGGACAGCTTTTTTGAGGGGGGCAGATTTTTTTTATAAAAAAATCTTCTGTCAGTGGTCGTTGGCCTATGGCGGTTCTAGTGTTAATGGATTTTTACTCCACAATTTAATAGCCACTGTACTAACAGGATCCATGCGCTGTTTACCATCTGCTAAGGTGAGGGTTATAATGCCCGTAGATAAACAACACATTACCACATAAACATTGTTCATTAGGTCTACATTAAATATTTTAAATGTAACAAAAATTTTATAATAACCTTTCAACATTTGTAATCCCATGACTCCGGATCCAAAAGGCACGTGTTCAATCCCAGTGGTAAATGGGGGGGGGGTTAATCCCAAACCTTAACCATTAACTTAACCATTCGGAGTGATTACCTAAACTTAATGTTTTAACCGTATCCAAAACCTTAACCCTTAACTTGAAATTTGATGTTTGGAACAACTTCAACATTTTAAACGTGTATAAATGTGTATAAACATGTATAAACGGCAGAATCATAAGTCAAATTGGTAAATTTGTGATATCTTCTTGGGGATAATGCAGTGGCTCTAACTATTTCAGTTCGAACATTTTCAAACTTTGGCAAAAATTTGGAAAGTATGTCGTTCTTCAATGCACTGGGCGCCGCCCCGCACAAACACACACGCATATAGATATTATTATGTGAAAAATATCACATACCTATAAAGAATAAATAACGTTGTAACTAAATGTCTGTATGAACTATCAAAATGACTGAAAAATGTACAATTATTCAGCAAACAATGTGAAGGGGAAATTAATGGTAAACTATTCATTTTTTACATTCAATAATAATGCTTATTTTTAAGAAGGAGACATAAAAAGTAAAGCCATTACAGTGAAAGTCCCAGATCTGCATACCAACATGAGGATAAGGTTTATTACCAGGCAGTATAAAATGTTTTGTAAATGTTTAATGAAACACATCAACTATGGTGCTGTGGACAATGACAAATATACTGACAGAAATATACTGACAGAAATACACTGACAGAACTACACTGACAGAACTACACTGACAGAAATACACAAACAGAATTGTAAGACAATAAATGATTTCTGTCTGAATAATGAGAGAGATTCATTCATGTTTCATCTCACGAATCTGATGATCCCACTTTGTAGCTCATGTAATAGCCTAACATGAAAGAATTGAAAGTTCAATTACTTCTTTATATTTAAACGAATTTATGTAGACCCAATGAACAATGTTATCATGTGGTAATGTGTTGTGTGTGTGTATGTTAAAACGTCACCATATGGAAAGATGAAAGAGAATCAGTTAAACCTTTCCTTCCTGTGTGTTATTATGAGATATTAAAGATATTATAGTTCTAGAAGATACATCACTATACGTCATTAGAGATGATAATTATTACAGATACATCACTATATGTCATTAGAGATTATAAATATAGCAGATACATCCCTATACGTCATTAGAGATTATAATTATAGCAGATACATCACTATACGTCATTAGAGATTATAATTATAGCAGATACATCAATACATGTCATTAGAGATTATGATTATTACAGATAAATCACTGTGTATTATTAGAGAATAGAATTATTATAGATACATCATTATAAATCATTACAGATTAAACTTGTAGCAGATACATCACTATACCTCATTAGAGATTATAATTATTACATATACATCACTTACATTCATTATGGATTATAATTATAGCCGATACATCACTATACCTCATTAGAGACTATAAATATTACATACACATCACTATGCATCATTAGAGATTATAATTATAGCAGATACATCACTATACGTCATTAGAGATTATATTTATAGCAGATACATCACTATATGTCATTAGAGATTATAAATACTACAGATACATCACTTCATGTCATTAGAGATTATAGTTAAAGCAGATACATCACTATACATCATTAGAGATTATAATTATAGCAGATACATCACTATACTTCATTAAAGATTATGATTGTTACAGATACACCACTATACGTCATTAGAGATTATGATTGTTACAGATACATCACTATACTTCATTAGAGATTCTAATTATAGCAGATACATCACTATATGTCATTAGAGATGATAACTGTTACATATACATCACTATGCATCATTATACATCGTTAGAGATTATACTTCTACCAGACACATGTCATTAGAGATTATAAATACTACAGATACATCACTTCATGTCATTAGAGATTATAGTTAAAGCAGATACATCACTATACATCATTAGAGATTATAATTATAGCAGATACATCACTATACTTCATTAAAGATTATGATTGTTACAGATACACCACTATACGTCATTAGAGATTAGAATTATTACTGATACATCACTATACATCATTAGAGATTATAGTTATAGCAGATACATCACTATACATCATTAGAGATTATAATTATAGCAGATACATCACTATATGTCATTAGAGATTATAAATACTACAGATACATCACTTCTCGTCATTAGAGATTATAGTTATAGCAGATACATCACTATACATCATTAGAGATTATAATTATTACAAGTACAAATCAGAGATCTAAACTGATAATATCTCCAGCTACATCTGTATACTGCAGCTGCCACATGGTATTGCTGAGCAATTAGTGCTGTTTTAGGTCGTTTCTGTTTTGTTTTGGTTATTAATAAACAATACCTGTATTATTTTAAACATTACATGAATCATGAAATAAAGAAGTTACATTTTATTTTATTTTACTTTTAATGTAAATTCCAAAGCCAAAAATACTGAACATTCAATTGGCAAAACATTTAAAACATTTAAAACATTCCATTGTCTCTGTCAGGTCCAAAATGGGTAGACGTCAAAAGAAAAACATGAAATTACTCTTAAATAATTAAATATTTCAGTTGTGTATATTACTTATTTGCTGACTTTGTTATTTTTCATTCCTTAAAGTCATAGGTCACGTCCCCTGTCAACCAACGGTTGCGTGTCACGTCATCGACTTTGTCATCGACTGACAAATTGCCATAACATATTATGTGGTTAGCTGATATGTACAGTGCCTTGCAAAAGTATTCATCCCCCTTGGCATTTTTCCTATTTTGTTGCATTACAACCTGTAATTTAAATGTTTTTTTATTTGGATTTCATGTAACGGACATACACAAAATTGTCCAAATTAGAGAAGTGAAATGAAAAGAATTACTTGTTTCAAAAAATTTAACAAAAAATGTAAAACTGAAAAGTGGTGCGTGCATATATATTCACCCCATTTGCTATGAAGCCCCTAAATAAGATCTGGTGCAACCATTTACCTTCAGAAGTCACATAATTAGTTAAATAAAGTCCACCTGTGGGCAATCTAAGTGTCACATGATCTCAGTATATTATTAAAAATGGAAAGAATATGGCACCACAACAAACCTGCCAGGAGAGGGCCGCCCACCAAAACTCACCGACCAGGCAAGGAGGGTATTAATCAGAGAGGCAATAAAGAGACCAAAGATAACCCTGAAGGAACTGCAAAGCTCCACAGCGGAGATTGGGGTATCTGTCCATAGGACCACTTTAAGCCGCACACTCCACAGAGCTGGGCTTTACGGAAGAGTGGCCAGAAACATCATTGTGGGAGACTCCCCAAACATATGGAAGAAGGTACTCTGGTCAGATGAGACTAAAATTGAGCTTTTTGGCCATCAAGGAAAACGTCATGTCTGGCGCCAGCCCAACACCTCTCATCACCCCGAGAATACCATCCCCACAGTGAAGCATGGTGGTGGCAGCATCATGCTGTGGGGATGTTTTTCATTGGCAGGGACTGGGAAACTGGTCAGAATTGAAGGAATGATGGATGGCGCTAAATACAGGGAAATTCTTGATGGAAACCTGTTCCAGTCTTCCAAAGATTTGAGACTGGGACGGAGGTTCACCTTCCAGCAGGACAATGACCCTAAACATACTTCTAAAGCAACACTTGAGTGGTTTAAGGGGAAACATTTAAATGTCTTGGAATGGCCTAGTCAAAGCCCAGACCTCAATCCAATTGAGAATCTGTGGTATGACTTAAATATTGCTGTACACCAGCGGAACCCATCCAACTTGAAGCAGCTGGACAGTTTTGTCTTGAAGAATGGGCAAAAATCCCAGTGGCTAGATGTGCTAACCTTATAGAAACATACCCCAAGAGACTTGCAGCTGTAAAAATCAATTTTAATTCCAGGTTTTAAGGCAACAAAATAGGAAAAATGCCAAGGGGGGTGAATACTTTCGCAAGCCACTGTAAAATATCTGTACAGGCATTGTAAGATCTGGTATGCATCAGCAACGCC
Source organism: Hucho hucho (assembly GCA_003317085.1). NCBI lineage: Eukaryota > Metazoa > Chordata > Actinopteri > Salmoniformes > Salmonidae > Hucho > Hucho hucho. The sequence continues at coordinate 22,410 of QNTS01003547.1, read as the reverse complement.
TTGGCAGAGGAATGCTCCCATCATCTCATCTCTGCTCAGGCAGTAGCAGCCAGAAAGCCAGCCAACCATCTAACGTTATCTCTGTACTGTCTTTTGAGTTAGTAGCTGCCTAAGTGTGCTGCAGAGCTGTCTGGCTAAATAATTGTACTAGTTCTTCAAACTAAGTAAGGCATACTTTCAAGAATGCTTACTACCATCTACTACAACTACCAATCGTGTAGAGCTACCTCACGAACTGTCTGTATCTCTCTGCTAGTTGTGTTGTGTAGCCTACGTACATTCCTCTCTCATGCATCTGCTTGTAGGCTATCCAGACAGGAAGAACAAGCGTAATGGATTATGGTCATTGTAGTTAATTGCCATGTTTCTGCACTGAAATAGGTTGACTATTTGCTTCATAAAAAACTACAACTCCTTTAAGCCAAGTGTCCCATATAGTTCTTGACTTAATTTCTCTCTTGATATGATTTCTCTCAACATAAACAAAGAGCTCATAATCCACTAAACTAGACTGACACCAGTACAGCATATGGAGGGAGAATCTCATTAAAGCTGTCTCACCACTCCCAACAACATGGGGCAAAAGTTGGCAGGACACTACATGGCATCAAATGGCCTAGACCAAGCTGCATGTAAAACGGTTAAAAAAAAAAACTTCACAGATAGAACTCCAGTGTATTTTTGTTCCCGTGTAGTAGAAAGAGGATTATTTAGTCAATGCGTTCCTATCGGTCCTAGACTGGCGTTTATCATCTATATGAACGCAGTTTATCATAGCGCAGCGGCATCCAAACATTTCTCCCAAGTTTCACCACATCGTTGTAAAGTCCTAGTTATTTTGTTGTAATTTCTGAAGATCATTGAAATAAAGTACACTAATCACTAAGTAAATGTGGACAAGGAGTAAAATTCCAGTTAGGACAATGCACTCGACTTGAAATTAAACTTATACCACTTTGATAAGGAAATTTTTGTTTTTAGATTTCCTCGTAGATATGACTTGTTTTTATATTTGCGTTGTCCACTTCACTTGGTCCCATGTTTCATGAGCTGAAATAAAAAATACCAGACATTTTTCATATGTACAAAAAACACATTTTTCTCAAATTTTGTGCACAAATTTGTTTACCTCCGTGTTAGTGAGCATTTCTCCTTTGCCAAGATAATCTATCCATCTGACAGGTGTTGCATATCAAGAAGCTGAATAAACAGCATGATCATAACACAGGTGCACCTTGTGCTGGGGACAATAAAAGGTCACTCTAAAATGTGCAGTTTTGTCACACAACACAATGTCTCAAGTTTTGAGGGAGAGTGCAATTTCCATGCTGACTGCAGGAATGACCATCAGAGCTGTTGCCAGAGAATTGTATGTTAATTTCTCTACCATAAACCGCCTCCAACGTTGTTTTAGAGAATTTGGCAGTACGTCCAACCGGCCTCACAACCGCAGATCACGTGTAACACTCCAGCCCAAGACCTCCACATCCGGCTTCTTCACTTGCGGGATCGTCTGAGACCAGCCACCCATCAGCTGATGAAACTGAGGAGTATTTCTGTCTGTCATAATTCCCCTTTGTGGGGAAAAACTCATTTTGATTGGCTGGGCTTGGCTTCCCAGTGGTTGGGCCTGGCTCCCAAGTGGTTGGGTGGAATTCAAGTGATTTAACCGAGGTCGGTCAATTAGTTGTTTAATAACAAAAAGGTTAATTGCTCAGCACTACCACACACACGCACCAGGCCTGGCCTCCTTGGAGACACAGAGGGCTGGGTGACAGCCAACCACTGCAGTCACTCACTGCTACTATTCTGTCACCACTGTCTCTCCACCTCTCTTCCTCCTCTCTTCCATCTCTCTTCCATCTCTTTTCCTCCTCTCTTCCATTTCTATTCCATCTCTATTCCATCTCTCATCCTCCCATCTTCCTCCTCTCTTCCGTCTCGCTTCCATCTCAATTCCGTCTCTATTCCATCTCTCTTCCTCCCATCTTACTCCTCTCTTCCATCTCTATTCCATCTCTCTTCCTCCTATCTTACTCCTCTCTTCCATCTCTCTTCCATCTCTCTAAACTCAACCTTTTCTAACTCTTAGCTACCTGGTTGTTGCTCATTTGATTTCAAGAGAGAGAGAGAGAGAGAGAGAGAAAAGGAGAGAGAAAGACAGAGGGAGAGAAAGAGGGAGAGAGGGAGGGGGAAAGGTGGTTGAGCAGAGAATCGAATATAAATCAGAGGATTTTTAATAGTATTTTTAAACAGGTGTCATCTATTAATCAATGAAATTGCCTTCCTTCGGTTAAATGCTTTTAAGAGGCGCATCATGGTTTCCCCTTGTCATCCGCAACACTTATTCACAGTAATATCCCTAGCCACTGCTGAAACTCTCTCTGTGGTTACTAACACTCCAGAGAAGGTGCCCTTTCCTCCCACTCGTTCCTCAGAGCGAGCTGACGGCCAGAACCCAAATGTCGTCATTAATGACAGAGAGAGGAAATAGAGAAAGGAGAGAGAGAGAGAGAGGAGTGGGAGAGAGAGAGAGTAGCGGGAGGGAGAGAAAGCAAGAGAGAGAGAGAGATAGGAGAGAGAGAGAGAGAGAGAGAGAGAGAGAGAGAGAGAGAGAGAGAGAAAGAGAGGAGCGGGAGAGATTGTGGAAAGATAGAGGTGAGAGAGTGGAGAGAGAGGAGCGAGAGAGAGAGAGAGAGAGAGAGAGAGAGAGAGAGAGAGAGAGAGAAAAAAATGGAGCTTCATTATTAGGCTGTAATTATGTGTAGAGTTGAGATACTGTAGTTCCTCCCAAAAGGAGGGTTGCAGAGGAGCCATGAAACATGTTCGCTGTAGAAGAGACTTTTCTGCACATGTTCAAAATGCGAAGAGGCAGCAGGAGGTAGGGAGGGAAAGAGAGAGGAAGAAGAGATGGATGGGACAGAGTGGAGGCAGAAGAGAGAGAAAGCGAGACAAAGAGAGAGAGAGATAGAGAACTAGGGTGCTGGAATTTTACCACATTGAGATAAAAAAAAACATATTTTAAAGACTGTAAAAAAACCTTACGCCTTCGATTTCATCAAATAATATAATGTTAAGTCAGTTTGTTCTCTGCTGGTCCAAAGGACAGAATTCCACCGGTCCAATGTCCATTGCTCGTGTTTCTTGGCCCAAGCAAGCCTCTTCTTCTTATTGGTGTCCTTTAGTAGTGGTTTCTTTGCAGGAATTCGACCATGAAGGCCTGATTCAGTCTCCTCTGAACAGTTGATGTTGAGATGTGTCTGATACTTCAAATAAAATAAAATGTTATTAGTCACATGCGCCGAATTCACCGTACAGTGAAATGCTTACTTACAAGCCCCTAAACAGCAATGCCACAAACCATCTTCATGACAATCTTCATCTCGGTTCCTACAAGGAGAAAAAAAACTCACACACAGCTGACTATCATTTCATATTAAAAAGAGTAACAAGGTTTTCTTTTGACAATATGAAGGAATGGGAACATGTTGTGGGTATGAAATTATAACAATATTTCCTGTTACATAAGGTGTGGATCTATCTTCAACACTTTGTTGCCAACCTCCTTCCTGGTTGCCAAGCAGGCCATTCACAAACTTCTTAAATAGTCAGACAGACACAGACACAGACACAGACAGTGTTTGTGTGTGTGTTTCAACAAATGGATGTTCAATATTTGGCACTGACAGTATCAGTTTTCCAACTTGACTTGGTTTTCCACTACAGTGGCTTTCAATCTAGGTATAATATCATTTTCTATCCTATTCTTCACCATGATAAGAACAGCCACCTATTCTACCCAGTTACACCAACATCTACATATGTATTCATAAAATTCTCCTCTCCTCCAGGTACACCAAGATGAAGACAGCCACCAACATCTACATATTTAACCTGGCTCTGGCTGACTTCCTGGTCCTCGCTACCTTACCCTTCCAGGGAACAGACGTTTTCCTGGGCTTCTGGCCATTCGGTAACGCCCTCTGCAAGGCCGTGGTCTCCATCGACTACTACAACATGTTCACAAGCACCTTCACTCTAACCGTGATGAGCATGGACCGCTACGTGGCCGTTTGCCATCCGGTCAAGGCCCTGGACATGAGGACACCCCACAAGGCCAAGGTGGTCAACATCTGTGTGTGGGTCCTGGCGTCGGCGATAGGGGTACCGGCCATGGTGTTGGGAGATGTGGAGGTGGAGGTCGAACATAACAGTAGGTTATATTGGGTGTCTGTCTATCTGTCTGTCTGTCTATCTGTCAGTCTGTCTGTCTGTCTGTCTGTCTGTCTGTTCCCAATTCTGACATTTTCTGGTCTTTTGACCTATCAGATCAGCTCTGAAAAATAAAGATGTTATATAGACATTGTTTGGTTAATTATCAAGACTGATACATCTGTTCTACCCTCAGTCTGACCTCTGAGTTCATCTATATTCAGATTCTCTCTCAATTCAATTCAATTTCAATTCAATTTCAATTCAATTTAAGGGGGTTATTGACATGGGAAACATATGTTTACATTGCCATGGCAAGTGAAAAAGATAATAAACAAAAATGAAATAAACAATAAAAATGAACAGTAAACATTACACTCCCAAATGTTCCAAAGAATAGAGACATTTCAAATGTCATATTATGGCTATATACAGTGTTGTAACAATGTGCAAATAGTTCAAGTACAATGGTTCTTGTTCTTCACTGATTGCCCTTTTTTTCTTGTGGCAACAGGTCACAAATCCTGTTGCTGTGATGGCACACTGTGGTATTTCACCCAGTAGATATGGGAGTTTATCAAAATTGGGTTTGTTTTCGAATTCTTCGTGGATCTGTGTAATCTGAGGGAAATATGTGTCTCTAATATGGTCAAACATTGGGTAGGAGGTTGGGAAGTGCAGCTCAATTTCCACCTCATTTCGTGGGCAGTGTGCACATAATCTTCTTTTGACAGCCAGGTCTGCCTACGGCGGCCTTTCTCAATAGCAAGGCTGTGCTCCCTAAGTCTGTACATAGTCAAAGCTTTCCTTAATTTTGAGTCAGTTACTGTGGTCAGGGATTCTACTCTCTGTTTAGGGCCTGTTTGTTTAGGGCCAAATAGCATTCTAGTTTCCTCAGTTTTTGTTTATTCTTTCCATTCTTTCCAATGTGTCAAGTAATTGTCTTTTTGTTTTCTGATGGTTTGGTTGGGTTTAATTGTGTTGCTGTCCTGGGGCTTTGTGACATTTGCTCAGTACATTGTTTTCACTGAGGAAATGTACCAGTCTGCTGTAAATCATAATGCAGAGGATTTGCACAAGGTTGCTGTTGATGCATATCCCACAGTAGTTATTGGGGTCTAATTTATCTCCACTTTTGTGGTTTGGGGTGATCAGTCCTTGGTTCCAAATATTGGGGAAGATGCCAGAGCTAAGGATGATGTTAAAGAGTTTTAGTATAGCCAATTGGAATTTGTGGTCAGAATATTTTCTCATTTTATTTATGATGTTGTTGTTATTTGTTTAGTGTTTTCCAATTTTCCCAGAATTGGTTAGATTCTATGCATTCTTCAATTACATTGAGCTGATTTCTGACTTGCTGTTCCTTATTTTTACGTAGTGTATATCTGTATTGTTTTAGTGATTTACCGTAGTGAAGGCATATCCTCAGGTTTTCTGGGTCTATGTTTTTGATTGGATACGTTTCTCAATTTCTTTCTTAGGTTTTTGCATTCTTCATCAAACCATTGTTGTTAATTTTCTTAGGTTGTCTGCTTGAAATTATTTGATTTGATAGGGAAGCTGAGAGGTCAAATAAACTTTAGGTTTTCTACTGACAAGTTTACACCTTCACTATTACAGTGAGAAACATTTTGTCCAGGAAGTTGTCTAAAATGGATTTGGTATTTGGTATTTTGTTAGGATCCCCATTAGCTGTTGCAAAAGCAGCAGCTACTCTTCCTGGGGTCCACACAATACATGAAACATGACATAATACAGAACATGAACAGACAAGAACAGCTCAACGACAGAACTACATAAATTAAAAAATGTTAAAAAATGCACACGTAGCCTACATATCAATACCAATAAATACACACAAACTATCTCGGGCAAGGGCATTGTGCCGTGAGGTGTTGATTTATAGATTTTTTTAAACCAGGTTTGCTTTTCATTTGAGCAGAATGAGATGGAATGGAGTTCCATGCAATAATGTCTCTATATAATACTGTACGCTTTCTTCAATTTGTTCTAGATTTGGGGACTGTGAAAAGACCCCTGGTGGCATGTCTGGTGGAGAAAGTGTATGTGTCAGAGCTATATGTAAGATGACAATGCAAACAATGTGGGATTTTCAACACATTAACATTTCCTATAAAAATAACAAGTGAGACAGTCAGTCTTTCCTCAACTCTTATCCAAGAGAGACTGGCATGCATAGTATTTATATCAGCCCTATGATTACAATGAAGGGAAAGACGTGCCGCTCAGTTCTGGGCCAGCTGCAGCTTAAATTAACTAGGTCTTTTCTTTCAGCACTCAACACCCCACCACACGACTGGACAATAATCAAGATAAGACAAAACTAGAGCCTGCAGGACTTGCTTTTTGGAATGTGGTGTCAAAAAAGCAGAGAATCTCTTTACTAAGGACAGACCTCACCCCATCTTTACAACCATTGAAAAAATCGATGTTTTGACGATGACAGTTTACAATCTAAAGTAATTTAGTCTCCTCAACTTGTTCAACAGCCACACCATTCATTACCAGATTCTGCTGAGGTCTAGAACTTAGGGAATGCTTTGTTCCTGAGCTCCTGAATGGCGCAGCGGTGCATTGCAGGGAAGACATCCTCCTCCCTCATGTGGTACCCTTCCTGCAGGCTCATCCTGACATGACCCTCCAGCATGACAATGCCACCAGCCATACTGCTCGTTCTGTGCGTGATTTCCTGCAAGACAGGAATGTCAGTGTTCTGTCATGGCCAGCGAAGAGCCCGGATCTCAATCCCATTGAGCACGTCTGGGACCTGTTGGGTCGGAGGGTGAGGGCTAGGGCCATTCCCCCCAGAAATGTCCGGGAACTTGCAGGTGCCTTGGTGGAAGAGTGGGGTAACATCTCACAGCAAGAACTGGCAAATCTGATGCAGTCCATGAGGAGGAGATGCACTGCAGTAGATAATGCAGCTGTTGGCCACACCAGATACTGACTGTTACTTTTGATTTTGAACAATAATATGTTCAGGGACACATTATTCAGTTTCTGTTAGTCACATATCTGTGGAACTTTTTTCAGTTTATGTCTCAGTTGTTCAATCTTGTTATGTTCATACAAATATTTACACATGTTAAGTTTGCTGAAAATAAACGCAGTTGACAGTGAGAGGACGTTTCTTTTTTTTCTGAGTTTAGTTCTAACAGTTAGTTTCTTTAGAGGTGCATGTTTATCAATAATTGGAAAAAGCAATTTCATAAATTCATCAAGTTCACCGTCTGGTTGGCAGGATCACTGGACAGACAGTAGCCAGTCAGTTCCCAGCAACTGATGACAATGAACCAAAAAAAAGAACATAATGGGATCCAAACTAAAGAGTTAGCTATCTACTAAAACACTTTCCAATATACTTTCAAAACAACAAACCGAGCACTCCCTCGGTCGACGTTCAACAGGAAGTGACGTGAGCAGACTTTGTTGTTGTCTAATTATTTTTGGGGTAGGTTTCTATACTACTTTCCTTCCATCTATAGCATTTCTTAATATTATTCAGTTCCTTTGGCTTTGATGTCTCATGATTGAGTATTGCTCTGTTCAAGTAGACTGTGGATCTCTCTCTCTCTCTCTCTCTCTCTCTCTCTCTCTCTCTCTCTCTCTCTCTCTAATCTACTGTACATCATTAAACTGCTGCCTGTTGCTATTTGTCTGGTTCCACCTGGGTCAGCTAGGGGGCGTTTAATGTGGTCTGGTTCCACCTGGGTCAGCTAAGGGGGAGTGTGTGATATGACCAGGGATATCACAGCGTCACCTCATGCCTATCCTGGAAGTGTAACACATACACACACACAGATACACACATACACAGACACACACACACACACACGGATACACACACACTGATACACACACACACAAAAGGATACACACACACACGGGAATACACACACACGAATACACATGCACACATTTTTACACATGCATGCATATATACACACGGACACAGATGCACACGTTTTTACACACGCATATACAGTGAGGGAAAAAAGTATTTGATCCCCAGCTGATTTTGTACATTTGCCCACTGACAAAGAAATGATCAGTCTATAATTTTAATTGTAGGTTTATTTGAACAGTGAGAGACAGAATAACAACAAAAAAATCCAGAAAAACGCAGGTGAAAAATGTTATAAATTGATTTGCATTTTAATGAGGGAAATAAGTATTTGAACCCCTCTCAATCAGAAAGATTTCTGTCTCCCAGGTGTCTTTTATACAGGTAACGAGCTGAGATTAGGAGCACACTCTTTAAAGGGAGTGCTCCTAATCTCAGTTTGTTACCTGTATAAAAGTCACCTGTCCACAGAAGCAATCAATCAATCAGATTCCAAACTCTCCACCATGGCCAAGACCAAAGAGCTCTCCAAGGATGTCAGGGACAAGATTGTAGACCTACACAAGGCTGGAATGGGCTACAAGACCATCGCCAAGCAGCTTGGTGAGAAGGTGACAACAGTTGGTGCGATATAAACGTTTACCTTCTTTGTGTTTTCTTGACAGAATCTCCCTCGGCCTGGGGCTCCATGCAAGATCTCACCTCGTGGAGTTGCAATGATCATGAGAATGGTGAGGAATCAGCCCAGAACTACACGGGAGGATCTTGTCAATGATCTCAAGGCAGCTGGGACCATAGTCACCAAGAAAACAATTGGTAACACACTACGCCGTGAAGGGCAAACGTACAAAATCAGCAGGGGATCAAATACTATATTGTATATACAGTTGTATATACAGTTGAAGTTGGAAGTTTACATACACCTTAGCCAACTACATTTAAACTCAGTTTTTCACAATTCCTGACATTTAATCCTAGTAAAAATTCTCTGTCTTAGGTCAGTTAGGATCACCACTTTATTTTAAGAATGTGAATTGTCAGAATAATAGAATAATAGAAGAGAGAATGATATATTTCAGCTTTTATTTCTTTCATCACATTCCCAGTGGGTCAGAAGTTTACAGACACTCAATCAGTATTTGGTAGCATTGCCTTTAAATTGTTTAACTTGGGTCAAATGTTTCAGGTAGCCTTCCACAAGCTTCCCACAATAAGTTGGGTGCATTTTGGCCCATTCCTCCTGACAGAGCTGGTGTAACTGAGTCAGGTTTGTAGGCCTCCTTGCTCGCACACGCTTTTTCAGTTCTGCCTACAAATGTTCTATGGGATTGAGGTCAGGGCTTTGTGATGGCCACTCCAATACCTTGACTTTGTTGTCCTTAAGCCATTTTGTCACAACTTTGGAAGAATACTTGGGGTCATTGTCCATTTGGAAGACCCATTTGCGATCAAGCTTTAACTTCCTGACTGATGTCTTGAGATGTTGCTTCAATATATCCACATATTTGTCCTGCCTCATGATGCCATATATTTTGTGAAGTGCATCAGTCCCTCCTGCAGCAAAGCACCCTCACAACATGATCCTGCCACCCCCGTGCTTCATGGTTGGGATGGTGTTCTTTGGCTTGCAAGCCTCCCCCTTTTCCTCCAAACATAACGATGGTCATTATGGCAAACAGTTCTATTTTTGTTCCATCAGACCAGAGGACATTTCTCCAAAAAGTACGATCTTTGTCCCCATGTGCAGTTGCAAATTGTAGTCTGGCTTTTTATGGCGGTTTTGGAGCAGTGGCTTCTTCCTTGCTTTCAGGTTATGTCAATATAGGACTCGTTTTACTGTGGATATAGATACTTTTGTACCTGTTTCCTTCAGCATGTTCACAAGGTCCTTTGCTGTTGTTCTGGGATTGATTTGCACTTTTCGCACCGAAGTACGTTCATCTCTAGGAACTCGTTTTCTTCCTGGGAGGAATGATGGCTGCGTGGTCCCATGGTGTTTATACTTGCATACTATTGTTTGTACAGATGAACGTGGTACCTTCAGGCGTTTGGAAATTGCTCCCAAGGATGAACCAGACTTGTGGAGGTCTACAATTTTTTTTCTGAGGTCTTAGCTGATTAATTTTGATTTTCCCATGATGTCAAGGAAAGAGGCACTGAGTTTGAAGGTGGGCCTTGAAATACATCCACAGGTACACCTCCAATTGACTCAAATGATGTCATTCAGAAGCTTCTAAAGCCATGACATCATTTTCTGGAATTTTCCAAGCTGCTTAAAGGGACAGTCAACTTAATATGTGTAAACTTCTGACCCACTGGAATTGTGATACAGTCAATTATAAGTGAAATAATCTGTCTGTAAACAATTGTTGGATAAATTACTTGTGTCATGCACAAAGTATATGTCCTAACCGACTTGCCTAAAACTATAGTTTGTTAACAAGAAATTTGTGGAGTGGTTGAAAAACAAGTTTTAATGACTCCAACCTAAGTGTACGTAAACTTCCGACTTCAACTGTATATACACACACCCACACAGACACACCCACTGGTGAGAGAGGAGAGGCTTTAAAAAGAGAATTTCAACAAACAAGTGTGTGTGTGTGTGTGTGTGTGTGTGTGTGTGTGTGTGTGTGTGTGTGTGTGTGTGTGTTTTAATGTGTATCTGGGAAAGTAGTGAACGTAGCAATACAGCAATGAAGCTGATGTACACTGCTCAGCCATTAGGTCAGTTGAACATAACCGTTTACAGTCTAGTATTCAGTACAATAACACAATATGAGATGAACGTCACGTTTCTGTGCATCTGAAATAGGCCTATAGCAGAAAAACAACTTCTGTCTCATATGGCTTAATAAGTTATTTAGTAACTAATAGATACATGCCATTAAGCAGATATATCCTATTTAGAATTAATTGATATCTGACCCAGGCCTGTTCTGGGTCCCTGACCCAGGCCTGTTCTGGGTCCCTGACTCAGGCCTGTTCAGGGTCCCTGACTCAGGCCTGTTCAGGGTCCCTGACCCAGGCTTCTTCTGGGTCCCTGACCCAGGCTTCTTCTGGGTCCCTGACCCAGGCTTGTTCTGGGTCCCTGGTCCAGGCCAGTTCTGGGTCCCTGGTCCAGGCCAGTTCTGGGTCCCTGGTCCAGGCCAGTTCTGGGTCCCTGACCCAGGCCTGTTCTGGGTCCATGGTTCAGGCCTGTTCTGGGTCCCTGGTCCAGCCCTTTGTGTAGCTGTGTTATACAGGTCCCAGTACCTGGCTGTACAGGCTTTTCCGCTGGTTTGGCTTTGAACAAACCAGTGCTTCCCCAACCATTGCTCAGCTGAGGCAGTTTGGACAAACCAGTGCTTCCTCAACCATTACACCAACCACAGCCTGAGGCAGTTTGGACAAACCAGTGCTTCCTCAACCATTACACCAACCACAGCCTGAGGCAGTATGGACAAACCAGTGCTTCCTCAACCATTACACCAACCACAGCCTGAGGCAGTTTGGACAAACCAGTGCTTCCTCAACCATTGCACCAACCACAGCCTTTGGCCTAACGTACCTGACACTCCCTCTTTACCCAATGCTAGGCTTGTTACCAGACACTCCCTCTTTACCCAATGTTTTATATATATAGAATATCATCTGTATTATATATCTACTGTGGTATACAGTGTCTGTATGATATATCTACTGTGGTATACAGTGTCTGTATGATATATCTACTGTGGTATACAGTGTCTGTATGATATATCTACTGTGGTATACAGTGTCTGTATGATATATCTGCTGTGGTATACAGTGTCTGTATGATATATCTACTGTGGTATACAGTGTCTGTATGATATATCTGCTGTGGTATACAGTGTCTGTATGATATATCTACTGTGGTATACAGTGTCTGTATGATATATCTACTGCGGTATACAGTGTCTGTATGATATATCTACTGTGGTATACAGTGTCTGTATGATATATCTGCTGTGGTATACAGTGTCTGTATGATATATCTGCTGTGGTATACAGTGTCTGTATGATATATGTACTGTGGTATACAGTGTCTGTATGATATATCTGCTGTGATATACAGTGTCTGTATGATATATCTACTGTGGTATACAGTGTCTGTATGATATATCTGCTGTGGTATACAGTGTCTGTATGATATATCTGCTGTGGTATACAGCTTCAGTATGATATATCTGCTGTGGTATACAGTTTCTGTATGATATATCTGCTGTGATATACAGTGTCTGAATGACATGATTACTGTAAAATAATGTAATATATTTTTATATTCCATAATATCTGACTCACTCTTGCACGTTCATGCTCTACAACATCCGTAGAATACGACCTTTCCTCACACAGGAAGTGGTGCAGGTCCTAATCAAGCCACTTGTCATCTCCAGTCTGGACTACTGTAACTGTCTGTTGGCTGAGCTCATGCTCTACAACATCCGTAGAGTACATAACATCAATTACATCTTACAGTTAATATAAGTGGGTGTTTTCTCCAGAGTGGTGATGGTGATGGAGTGGTTTTCACCCATGGTGGGAGGGAGGGATGGAGGGAGTGATGGAGAGGTTTTCACCCATGGAGGGAGTAATGGGGAGATTTTCACCCATGGAGGGATGGAGGGAGTGATGGAGAGGTTTTCACCCATGGTGGGATGGAGGGACTGATGGAGAGGTTTTCACCCATGGAGGGAGTGATGGAGAGGTTTTCACCCATGGAGGTTTGGAGAGAGGGATGGAGTGATGGATTGATGGATCCTAACCGATGCTGGGATGATTGGTGCCTGGCGACGGGGTATTAAGCCCAGTGACAGGCAGAGCGGACGCCCCGAGACAGACCTGTGTGTATGTGCGTGCATATGCATGCGTGTGTGTGTTTGTGTCAAACCAACAGGTCACTGAGTGGGAGGACACAGAGAGATGAGAAATTGATTCCAATAAGGCTTTTCTAAATGACAGGGCTCTGGTGAGATAACGCTCCATTTTGCAGGGATGAGAGGGTCGCCAACAATGAAATGAAAGAGCGCAGATAGA